>JABUQX010023327.1:5000-15237 GCA_015478945.1 Trachelipus rathkii | reverse complement strand
TGCAATTCCTGTAAACAAACAGCCAAGGGCTGATGATCAACAAGTAATCTCTTTAGTTCTTCGTAGTTAGCAAAGTATCCGCGGCAGTTCCATTGGATGAAAAGTGCCATGAACGGGAAACAATCAATGGTTAGGACGATCCGTGACAATAGTCACGATGTTGTGGATGTGGCAGTCATCTCAGAGGATAAAGTCGGATGGTCCCGTGATCCGTCGGACGACCCACCGACAGGAACCTCAAACCCCGGAGGGAGAAGGGAAGATCACGCAGCAGGGATATGTTTGGACCCACTGTTTAGGGGCTCCTGGGCACGTCAGGAGAGGCCTCGCCAAAGAGGCGCGCCAAGTCACACTCCACATTTCAAACATTCCTCCCCTCAGAAGCACCCTTGCCAGACTTCTTAGCAGGCTGGGAAGTGTCCCACCAAGAGGGGCCCCAACAGAGGCTGGGGAAGATGGAAGAGGACAGGTAGGAATGGTGTCGGCGGGAGTGAGAAGAGACATCGGAAGACGAGTGTATGGCGTCCGCAGTCAAAATCTCGGAAGCGGTCCGCGCCCGAGTAGAGCCAAAAGGCTCAGTCAACGGGTCCGAAGTCAAAGGGGGCGGAGGAGAAGAGCAGGAAAGGGAAGGCCTCTCCAACCTCCTGCGTCCACAGCAGCCACCCACCCTCAAACACGCATCGAAGCTGGCGCCACGTCTACCCGAAGGAAGACTGCGAGCGGGTGAGGTGTCAATCGATACCTCCTCGGACCTCCCCTTGGGCGAGACAACAGTGTCAGCACATGACACACCCACGGAAGAGTAGTAGTCCGAAGAGTCCATCGTGGCATCCGAAAAAGTTTCAGAGTCGCTTGAATAATGCAGAAGCGAAGCGGGCTTAGGCGGCGTAAGTAGCAAATCAACAGAACAGGCAGAGGTCGGACCACTGGCCCGAGAAAGGGCACGCTGATTGTCAGCGCGGCGAGCCCGTTTAGGCAGTACAGAGACAGGTCCCCAAGTGCAAACGGGATCCTTCTGCTTCAAGAAGTCCGCGGCCCGATATGCAAGCGAGTACGGATGTCTGTCCCGGGAAGATCCACCCTTGGACGGACTCTCGCAACCGATAAGAAGGACTTTGTGTTTCCCCGGCGAAACAGAAGCAGAGCGTTTCCGGGAGACGGTGCAGGTATGCTCCGACGAGGCACATGGACGTTTGCCATCGACCTCAGAAGCGGGACATGTCGCAAAATCAGAAATCCCTTTTGAGGTTTGAGAGATAAGGGCATTATGAGAGGCCACAACAGCCTCACCTGGTCTAGACGGGGAAGTCCTCGAAACGGGACCGGAATGGAAGACCAATGGGGTTGGTGGTGCAGTACCAACCTTTTCATCAACAAGGGCATCAAAGCCCCTATTGGTCGCTGGCCTGGAAACAGCCAGGGAGGGGTTGGGTTGGGGGCCGGACGGATGGTGATTACCGCCTTTCTGAAAAACGTTTATCTTCTTTTTAGCTTTACCCATAAGAAATAAATACTCCTGGAAAACATCATCTCCGCAATAAAAAAATACAAAAACACAAATGATGAATAAAAGCATAAATCCCGGGAGCGTAGCCACATCAACCGCGCCCACCATAGGCCCAGAGCATAACGCCTCCCACCCAGAAACCCCACCCCGTAGGGTGGGCCATGGGTGTGGCCTCGGGAGAGCTCCCTGGAACCCCGCGTCCAGTCCCTCAGATGGAAAATAAAAACCGCGCACCACACGGATAAGACGCGAAGCCCATTGGTTAGGCAAGGTTCGGGACCCCTACAATAGACGGCCCGGAGAAAGGCCAACCAGTTTTTAACCTGTACCCTCACCCACGTAGGAAGGAGGGCAAGATGGACCCATGACACACAACAGGAACACAGCCCGGTAAGCCACCAGCAATCAGGGGAAAGGGGAGAACCTCAGAAGAGAGATCAAGAATACGTAGGGTAGTACGTACAGAAACCGAGGAGAAGGGATATAAACAGGGGAATTAAGGGACGGGCAAAATGAACAGGATAAGAGCAATAAAATAATAGTAATAATAATAATAATAATAATAATAATAATAATAATAATAATAATAATAATAATAATAATAATAATAATAATAATACTATGAACAAAAATGTAATACAGGTTACGTGGTCTGTACTAAATACAGAACTTGACCAAGGCAGGGGTCCAACGGTGGTAATTTGGTACTCTACTGACGAAGCTGGCTCGCGATGGCTGCAGCTGGACTTGTGGAGGCTGTTAAGAGTAGAGGAAAAGGCACAAACACATATGGTGGGCTAATACACTCGTTAAAAACAAAAAAAAATATTTTGATATAAAAAAAATTATTTCCTTTTTGTGTGTATGTCTGCGACAAATTGGATCTGAAGGATATTCTTGGTCTTGTGACGGATGTTCAGGCCCCTATCCGTGGAGCCAATCTTCACTCTTCGGGGTCACTACTTTGGTGTCTGCACCACAGGGATTAAGTAGTTGCGACTTCTTTATGGGGGTGTTTTGAATAAAACTGATGATGTGTATTTTCTCTCTTTATTTCCTTAAACTTAATTCACAAATGGGGGTTGGACCCTTGTCCTAGGTTGTTGTTATTGCTTTCTTAGCAATAAATTGCCAGTTATTTTGTTATTTAATCGTTTTAAATATTAATAATTCTGTAGATGCCTGCTGACGTGTTGGCGTCGTTTTTTGAAAAGTAAGAATGCCGCACGCTTGGAGGCGTGGCTTAATTCTAACGATATTACAACAACTATTTCCATATAGAGCTCGTTCGGCTCTGCAGTTCAGCTCTGTAGAGAGTTCCTTTCCACATCCACAGAGAGCACCTCTCCACACCCTCAAACCAAGAAATCATCCTTGTTGCTCTACTTTTCACTCTCTCTAGCATATTTATGTCTTTCCTTAAATAAGGGTACAAACTTGTGCACAATACTCTAATACGCTGGCCTAATATACCTATATTACAGTTTACTTATAACTTCCCTGTTCTTGTAAACGACATTGCGATTTATTATACCAAGCATCTTGTTAGCTTTATTTCTTGCTTCCAAATACTGATTAGCTGCTTTCAAATTACTGCTTATAATCACACCTAGATCTTTTTCTTGGTCAACAGATTCAAGCAATCCCTATTCATATTGTGGTTAAAACTTTTATTTGAGTAACCTAGGTGAGAACCTTACACCTTTTGCTACTAAAATTCATTTGCCATTTCTCTGCCCACCCAAAAAGTTTTGTCAAAGTCATTTTGAATTTTTATATATCCGTCACTATTCCTTACTGAGGTGGCCACTTTGGTATCATCTGCAAACTTAGAAACCTTACACTTAAGTTCCTGGTCTAAATCATTCATATACTGTATATGTGAGGAACAATATTGGTCCCTGCACTTAACCCTGTGGGACACCACTCTTCATTATTTCCCATGATGACTTATTGCTATTTAGTTGTGCACACTGATTTCTATTCCACAGCCACTCTTTAATCCAACCATGAACCACTCCACCTATACCACATTACAATAACTTCTTCATCAGCCTTATGTGAACATTAGAAATGTTGAGACAATAAGAAGCCACATGGGCCTATCGAGACTGTCCTAGTCAACCCACTAACCAAACCTGCTATCATGCATATCCACAAAGCCCCATAAGGCTTGTCAAATTCCTGTAACTAAAAATCCACCAATTTGGCTTAGTAAAAAAAATGATATATGATACCCAAACCATCAACATACCTTAATAACTAAGTTATGGTCACACATGCAGTCTAACATTAATAACTACTGTAACTAATTACCCGCCAATTTGGCTTCGTCTAAATATACTATATGATACCCAACCCATCCATATACCTATCCAACCCTTTCTTAAATGTTGCAATCAAGTTACACTCAACAACCTCCTGTGGCAAACCATTCCAAAATTTAACAACCCTATTACTGAAAGAATGCTTACTTATATCAAGATGGCATGCTTTCTTCTTAATTTTCTTATGTCCCCTGGTCTCCCTTTCGTGCTCTACTATGAAGAATTTATTGGTCTCTGTATTATCAATAGATGTAAATATTTTATAGACTTGTATCATGTCCCCTCTGAGAAATCACCTTTCTAAAGAAAACATTCCTAACTCCTTCAGCCTCTCCTCATAGCTCTTACCCTCAAACCCAGAAATCATCCTCGTTACTCTACGTTGCACTCTCTCTAGCATATATAAGTCTTTCTTTAAAAAAGGGGCCCAAACTTGTGCACAATACTCTATTATTGGCCTTACATAGCTATTATACAGTTTACTTATTACCTTCCTTGTTTTGTAAACAACATTGGCGTTTATTTTTGCCAGCATCTTATTAGGTTTATTCCTTGCTTCCAAACACTGATTAGCTACCTTCAAATTACTGCTTATAATCACACCTAAATTTTTTTCTTGGTGCTATTTATCTGCCAACCCAAGAAGTTTATCAAGATCATTTTGAATCTTTATACATCCTTAACTATTCCTAACTGAGGTGGCCACTTTGGTATCATCTGCAAACTTGGAAACCTTACATTTAAGTCCCTGGTCTAAATCATTTATATATATGAGGAACAATAGTGGCCCCAGTACTGAACCCTGTGGGGACACCACTCTTCACTATTTCCCATGATGACTTATTGCCATTTAATCCCACCTAAATCTTTTTCTATTTTGCAACCACTCTTTAATCCAACCATGTACCGCTCCACCTATACCACATTGCAATAACTTCTTCATCAGCCTTATGATGGGGGAACCTTATCAAAAGCTTTGCTAAAGTCTAAATATATAATATCAACTGAATCTTTTCAGTCAATGCAGTCAGTAATGTGTTCTATAAATTCTAAAAGTTTTGTCTGACATGACCTACCCTTTCTGAAACCATGCTGGGAGTTATACAATACCTTGTTATCTTCTAAATATTTCTCTATATGACCTTTCACTAACTTTTCCAGAACCTTTACAACCAGAGATGTTAAGCTAACTGGCCTATAATTTCCCAAATCTTCCTTACTACCTTTCTTATAAATAGGCACAACATATGCCGTTTTCCAGTCATCTGGTATCTCACCAAATGTTATAGATCGCTTAAAAATCAAATACAGTGCATTTACAATGATGTAACTACCCTCCTTCAAAATTCTACCATATATACCATCAGGGCCTGCAGCTTTACTTGGATCAATATGGTCTAGTAAACGTTTAATATCTTTTACGTGAAATTTCAATTCTGTAAGTCTATTTGTTACATGCATACAAGAACTATTAGTCTCAAAACTATTATCTAATCTTTTCTCAGTAAACAGTGAAGCAAAATAAGCATTGAAAATGTTGACCAACTCCTTTTCTGAACTCACTAAATTTTCATCAATTTTAATTGGACTAATTGTCCTATTCCTACTTTAAAATTTATAAAAGCTAAGAAATTTCTTCAGGTCCTTATTACTATTCCTTGCTAAATTAATTTCTACCTCTCTCATTGCCTTTCTTATTGACTGGTGGGAAATGTGGGGAACCTTGTCAAAAGTTTTGCTGAAGTTTAAACATATAATATCAACTGGATATCCTCGGTCATTGCAGTCAGTAATGTATTCCAGAAATTCTAAAAGATTTATCTGACATGACCTACCCTTTCTAAAACCACGATGGGAGTCATACAATATAAGCTTACCCTGCTTTTGATCTAACTACCAAAGTCTACTCACAATTGTAGTCTATACCTCTACGACTGGGTTATTGCCTCGTTGGACCGCGCGCCCTTTGAACACCGAATCTTATGATCAGAGTCAATCCAACGTGGTAAGTATCCTCGTTTCATGTAGGCTAGGCCTCTTGGGCAATTATCGATGTAAATCAAGTAAGTAAGTAAGATGTGGATTCCACTCATACACTATGTTCCACTTTTGTTTTTAGTTTTTTTGTTCGCTGATATACCAAAATTTACAAGATAGTTGGCCTGAAATATGCTCTAATAAAGAAGAATGCTCCTAATCGATGGTATTGGCAGTGCGCATAAACTTTTAAGTTTAAATTAATATTAGAAAGTTTTTCTTTGAAGTGTTCGGTTTTAAAGTGGAAGTATTTTTGCGAAGATAATTGTATTCATTTACATACATTTTTATCGTTAGTTTAGAGTAATTTAAGCCATATTTTCAACTTTACCATAGACCAGGCCTGAGCCGTTGAACTCTGTAGCTGGTCAAGGATATCTATTACCCTAGGACCAATATGGGCAGTCTTGTAAAAAGAAGCTTAGTAAGGATGTCACACCAGGGTCTAGGCCTACTAGTCCTAGTATAGAAAGTGAAACTTTTCCATTGTCCTTCAGTTCTGAGAGTACTAATGGTAGTTGTTCTATGAATTCAGGAGAAAATTTAATATTAGAAACATTTCATGCTGGGTAAATATGGAGTATTACTGACTTGGGTTCATGTAAATACTGTATTAAAACTATAAATGATAATAGTAGTGCAGAGGGGTGTCACCCCCAATTTTTATAAAAATCATAGGATATAGGGTCCTACTCTAAAAAAAATATGGGGTAATTATTTCCAATAACTGCCTCTAAACAGATTTTCATAAAAATCACAGCATAGACTCTAAAAAAATAGTAATGAAGAATAAAAAAAAAATTATTTGTCGGTCTCTTTAGGAAAAAAAGTTACAAACTCTCAAAGTTGTAAAAAAACCTATAGGATTTGTTATTAAAAAAAAAACGAAATTTTTTTTTTTTTGAAAATCACAGGATATACTCTAAAAAAATAATAATGAAGAATAGTGAAAACGAAAATCGGCAGTCTCTTTAGGAAAAAAAGTTACAGCCTCTGAAAGTTTAAAATTTTCCCATAGACTTTCTTATAATAAAAATTAGTGGGCCTCGTGCTCGTTTTAGGGCCATCCTAGTTCAGGTTATGATAAGATTTGTTAATTCTACATAGATTTTCTCTGTGTATACCTAACAAAACTTATCATAACCTGACTTAGAGGGCCTGAAATGAGACCTAACCTGGATCGATCAATATTGAAAAGTCTATGTGATTTTTAACAACTTTGAGATGCTGAAACTTTTTTTCCTAAAGAGAGCGACAAATAATTTTTTTTTTATTCTTCATTACTATTTTTTTAGAGTCTATGCTGTGATTTTTATAAAAATCTGTTTAGAGGCAGTTATTGGAAATAATTACCAAATATGGTAATTGTTTAGTATTACTGACTTGAGTTTACATACATAGTAGTTATATTAAATATAAACATTTCATTTACAAAAATGGTTTTAAAAAATTATTTGAAGTTTTTTTTTTACAGATTTTTGTGTATTTTACCATTATACTTTAACCCTTTCGCTGCTGAGGACGTCAACGTTGTCGGCACGAGTAATTGTCTTTAGTATGACTGATGCCGACCATGTGTCGTCATAAATCGTATTCGTTCTATATGAAATTCAGTTATGAACGCTTTGGTTTCCTTTCTATATTTACGTTATATTACATTTATCTTGTGACCTTTGGCAATTTCAAGACCTGTTGGAGCATATAAATCCTGGCCCCGCCTTCGAATGTAGTTAGTATGAACCAAGCGCCATCAGCATGGGGATGTTTCAAAGCTCGGTTTTATTGAAAATTAGGCTTATTATTCTAGATGCTGGGTGGATTTATTTCATTGTATCCCCCTTATCCCCCATTTCAATGACTTTTTTCTATACTTGGGAGCCCCTCACAATCTATTTATTTTCTTTCCCCCCCTTACCCCACCCCCTTACCCAACCCCAATGTTTACAAAATTTGTTCATTTTATTTTACTTTCGTACATCTTGCTTCTTCTTTCAGAAAGGATTTTCATCATGTAATCTCTTCTTTATATATATATATATATATATATATATATATATATATAGTATATATATATACTATATATATATATATATATATATATATATATATATATATATATATATATATATATATATTATAGGAATAATAAAAATATTTGTAAATTTATGCGGGGAAGCGGATTTAATTTTTACAATTATTAACGGGTATTATATATATATATATATATAATATATATATATATATATATAATTATATTATATATATATAATATATATATTTATTTTTTACAAATTATTAATACGTGTATATATATATTATATATATACGGAAGCAAAATAAATACAAACGCTGACCCAGCACTGACACAGCGAAGAAAAATAAGTATGTGCGTATTTCTACCGTCATGAGCGGGTACACACGCTGAGTCAGCTGTAGCAGCTAAAGGGTTAAGGAAAAATATAAAAAATATCATTCCAAAATTTTAAATGGCTAATTTTCTCATTTTTTTAGGGATATCGCTATCGATGTTTTGGTCCAATTTTTTATATATTGATTGCAATAATATTTTTCCAATAATCAATAATTTTGAACGATTAACAACAATTCGATTGTTCGGTAAAAATTTACGTTACGTATATTTAAAAAAAAATAAAAATTGCAAACGAATTTTATAATAATAAAAATAATAATAAATTAAAATAATAATAAAGTTATAATAAAATAATTTTTTCTTTTAATAATACTATATATATATAATATATATATATATATATATTATAATATATATATATATATTTATATTTATAAGTAAATACAGAACAACCTATATATCATATATATATAATAGCATATTTTATAGATACTGTACTTTTGACTTATTTTTTTATTATTATTATTATTATTTTTATATTATTATTATTATTTATTATTATTATTATTATTATTATTATTATTATTATTATTATTATTATTATTATTATTATTATTATTATTATTATTATTATTCATATCATTATTTATTTACATTTATTAACATTTGTTAACTTATTTTATATATATATATATATTATTATTAATAAAATATATATATATATATATATATATATATATATATATATATATATATATATATATATATATATATATATATAATATATTTATATTATTTTTTTTTTTTTATCTATAGATTATATTTTATGTTTAGTGTTTCAAATTAATTTTTATATTTGTTATGTTTATATTTATAATTGTGTTTATTTATATTTATATTAATATTTATTTTATATTTATATCTATATTATATTTACTAATAATTTCCCTTTTTTTATTTATTTTTGTAACAGTGTAATATATTTATTATCTCTCATACCCCGCCAACCAATATTTTTTTGCTTCGTAGGTTACTTCCTGATTCCCATTTTTGCTTTTTCATTTACATTTATTTTTTAGCTGGCATCTGAAGAAGACACGAGGGAGTGTTGAAACATCACGCCTTCCCCCCCCCTCCCTTTTAATATCTCACGATTAAAGTGCTAATTTTTCTCTTTTTTCTTTTTTACCCTCTTTGTTATATTTAGTGGTTTTTACTTTAATTTGTGTTCGAGTGCAGTGAAGGTGAGTAACCATAAAAATAATTTTTGATATATTATATATATATTTATATATATTATAATATATATATATATATATAATATATATATAATAGTATATATATATATATATATATATATAATATATATATATATATATATGACTAAACTTAAGTTTCTGTCTGACCTTCAATTTCGATATATCGATAATATATCGATACCGGATATCTTATCAATGTATATATATATATATATATATATATATATAATATATATATTATATATTATATATATATATATTAATATTATATATTTTGATATATATATATATATATATATATATACCTTTAAGTATCGTGGAATAAAAAAATTATTGGAACAGTAAATATATAAGTATAAAATATTTGAAATATGATACGTCATACATTTTTATCGTTTGTTCGGATAGGTCAACATAAGTTTTATTCCGTATTTATTTCCAAATATGAATTTGAAAGATTTGTTCGAAATCTGTAAAAACGATTTTACAGTTTTAGCTCTATTGCAACATTTTGCATTAATACTAGATAAAAAGCTTTGTGAAAAGGGTGATGTACAGTGGGAAATTACTAAACGAGGAGCAAAGTTCATTTTATCTGTAATTAGAAGAATGTGGGTCAAGTATTACAGTTTCTCCAAAAGGATTATTTTTTTTTACAAATATTAGAATATCACATAAGTGATGCTCTTATTTATTATGTTTTTTTTTTTTTTACATAATGAAACAATTAGCAGGG
>JABUQX010023327.1:0-2500 GCA_015478945.1 Trachelipus rathkii | reverse complement strand
AAAAAACATATTTTATATTATATTGATACCACTTTAGAAAAGGTTTTTAAATTCTTTTTTCCACAAATTTGTACTGAATCCTTGAAGTACCATGATTTAAAATAGGAGTATTTAAAATATGTAGAATGTTGTCTCTGGCCACTATGCATTCATCTTTTATTTCTGGGAATTGATAGTATGTGCTGTATCCTGAGGGATTGAAGAAATCAATTTTGAAATCAAATTCTTCATCATGCAGCAGTACAAGACCCACCCACTTTTTATCATCATAAACACCTATCACATATTCACCAACTTTAGGATTCACTTTTTGATATTCTTCAATTTGAGACATAGCCATTTTAGTGACAGGAAACTCTTTACCAATGCCATCAGTGGATAATTCATATGCAATTAAACTTTGATTACTTAATGGCACAAATTTATGAAACTTTTGTGTCCCAGGAATTTGAATGCTCTTATCAAATCTACTCCTTAGCATTTCCGCACATTTTTCTATGTCTTCATGTTCTACATAAAAAAAATGAATTTGTTTACCTAAACTGTTTACAAAAATCATACATTGCCTTGGAATTCAATATCTGATTAGTTATTAGTCTTTGAAGACTGTCCTTTGCTGTCAATCATTTGATAGTTCCCCCAACACCATCACATGCATTCTTTCCATGACTAGTGGCAAAAAAATGTCACTCACAACAAAGAGCAAAATCATCATAGTGGTTACAGATATTTGCAAAGTTATATCTGTTCTTGTACTGGCCAGCACAACCATCAGTGAAATAATGTAGCTTTGTAATGTTTGGATGTTCTGTTTTTATCTGTGGGATGAGTTTTCTAAGAAATGTATATCCCATTATGGAATTGTGTCTTGTGTCAGGTGACAAAAAAACAGAAACTTGTGTGTTTTGTAGTATTTGAAACACCATCCCTAAAATACACAACAAATGGGTGCAGCGTACACTGACTATTTTCCCAGTGAAACCCCTGTGCTGCATCTTGAACAATGAGGAGTAATTTTCAGAAAAATCTCCTAAAATTACTGCTTCATTATCATGAAGGGACTCTTTTAATTTTTTCAGGTAAGCTGTCTGTGTTTTAGCGACATAGTGATGTCTTGTGAGGTTAGAGATTTTAGTGCTTAGTGAAGATATATATTCATCTATTGATTCTGTTTTTTCTAGTAACGTACATCGATCTGTCGAAATCCATTGTTTATACCTAATTTCTTCAAACTGCAGATATTCACTGAATGTATTAAGACTTGAGATAGTTTATTACACCAGCCTCTCTTGGACATATGCTGCACATATGCATCATACAACTCCTATTATCAATGGCACACACACTCTTTTCCATTAATAATTTGTAGTTAATATCTTTCCAGGGTAAGTCAGAAATTTGAAGTTTCGGATTCTGATGATATGTACAAACACATACAGAATGAGTACCATTTGAACCTGCTAATACACAATAGGGAGGACGAAGCGCTGCAAATGTTGAAAATCCAACTATAGGGTTACTGTTATCTTCTTTATACAATTCATATGCCTCCTTTAAATTCATTAAAATTAGGCGTTTTTGCATTACAAACTTTGTTCCCTTGTTATCTCTAACAGATTTGCAGTCTTTTTTTCCAGGACATCAGATTCAAAAAAAACTTTAATCAAATCTTTTGTTTCTTGTGTAATGACCTTTCCTTTGCTCATGTGTCAATAGCTAATGTTCCTTTGCACTTATTATATAAATTTACTGATATTTTTCTAAGATTTTTATATATTTTAATCTTATGAACCTTTAGAGGGTCACTATAATACCTTGTCATTATCAAAACAGTATTGGAAAATATAGGCCCCTATATATAATTCTGCCAAAAAAAAAAATAAATAAAAATAAAATAAAATATATATATATATATATATATATATATATATATATATATATATATATATATATATATATATATATATATATATATATATATATATATATATATATATATATATATACGGTATATATATATACCGCTATATATATATATATATATTATATATATATATATATACTATATACTATATATAATATATTATATATAATATATACCTATATAATATATATCATAATATATATAATATATATATAATAATATATAATCCATAACATAATACCAACCAATAATTACATAACCCTATATAAAACTAACCCACCTCAATAATAATAACTAATAAATACAAAAAGTATTAAAAATATATAACCATATAAAAAAAATAATAAAATTATCAAATAATTAATTTAATCAATTATGGTTAACTCCAAGGTTGGATATTAAATATAATACTATATAAATATATATCTAATATATATTAATATATATATAATATAATCAAAAAATACAAAACAAAAATAATAAAATAACAAAATAAATAATAAACAAACCCTATTAAAAATAAATAATATATATAACTATATTTAAAAGAGCTACCTATTACATTATGCATTTGAA
>JABUQX010023326.1:27500-29469 GCA_015478945.1 Trachelipus rathkii | reverse complement strand
CGTTACCTTAATTTACGTGTTTATAAAATATTTTCTTATCATATTTTCTTATTAGATTCGATTTCGATAACAAAAACTTTTTTTGCAAAATTTCCTAAACGCTCCTCACAATGGCTCATAATGTGTTTATTCTTACACGTTATTATCCCGTTTAGTAACGTTTAAAATGTGACGTTTTTCTTTTGACTGATTCTCATTTCTTATTGGTTCGCTGAGGAAAAAAGAGATAGTGACTGTGCCCGTTCAATGAGTCATTTAACCTCTTTCGTTAGTTACTTGAACTTGCTTCATTTTTGCGACTAGTGAAAATATAAGAACTAGGCCTAATAAGCGTGTAATTTATAAAAAATATACATATTTGATTAAAATTCTAAGTTGACATATCCTATTATTTTATAACAATAAATATAACAATCGGGTGTCGGTAAAAGAATGTCCCAGTTTCAATGTTTATTAATAACAGACGTAAGTATACAATATCAACAGATATCATACAAAAAGTGAAGGTTCATTGAAACAGAGTTTTTCCTACATATGTTCAATATGGGCCCCCTTCGTTATAGGGGGGATACATTCAGCCAATAATCCAATTCCTCCCAAACATTGGTTAACAGCAGATCCGATAATGGAAGGAACGGGCATGTTCAATTCTGCATTTTTCAACTCTGCGTATAATTGGCAGCCCCATAGGAAGAAATCGCATGGCGTTACGTCCGGCGACCGGGGGGCCAGATATATAGGGCTCTGTCGTCTGGACCATTATGGCCAACCCAACGATCTTGGAGTAAGTCGTTCAACCACGCTCGCACTTTTTGACTCCAATGTGGAGGGCTCCATCTTGCTGCCGAATAAAGTTTACCGCTTCATTCTCTAATAATTATGGAAAGAGCATTTGTTGTAACATATGAGATTGGCGACCCCTGTTACGGTTGGTTCTGCGAAAAAGAAAGGTCGGTAGACCTGCGTCGGGGTATGGCGCAGAAAAAGTTAACCTTGGGGAATCACGTTCGTGTTTTACTCAACAAGTTCATGCGGATTTTCAGACCCCAGATACGAAAATTTTATGGGCATTCACGTTACCCCTGAGATGAAAAGTGACTCATCGCTAAACACTACACGATCTAGAAGGTCATCGTCTCGGACCTAGCACTGCACAGGCAAAGGTAACCGTAGAGCATAGTCGTCGGGCTTTAAAGCATTACAACTGCAACCGGTAGCACCGCATGTGTAAACGTTCCCTTAACACCTTCCCACACCGTCGTTTTTGGCACCTCAGTTCGTGACTTGCTCTTCGAACGGATTTCTTAGGACTATGAAGGAACGAGGCCCTGATACGGTCCACATCTTGTACAGTCACTTTGGGCCGTCCTGTACTTTTGCCTTTACAAAGACATCCATTAGTTGCAAATTGCCTATACCATCGGCGAATGTTTTTTGCCATATGGAGGGTCACATTGGAACCGTAAACGATACGCACGTTGAATCGTAATGACAGATTCACACTAGCAGAATTGTAGAATACACAGAAAGCTTTACGTCAAGACTCGCCAATTTCAGTATGTGCGCACGCACTAGAGAAACTACATCTGAATGCGCGCAGCGCGTTAATGTCGACCCTATCAGGAACTCGTTCTGGCGCAAGTGCATTTTCAAAACTATGCAACTTACTCTTCACTTATGTATGATATGATATGGATATTGAATATTATCTGTTATAATAAAGCATTGAACTGGGACATTCTTTACGGACACCAGTATTGAGTATTAAATTAATAAGGTATTTACGCCTTGGAAGTATTCTTCGGCAAGCAGCAAAAGAATCTGCTAGTTAGGTCAAAACCAAAATAATGTTGTCTGATAAAGCTTATATCATTATTAATATTGTTAGGGATATTATTTATAATAAAAGAAAATTAACATAATTATTACTATTCCTAACATATTGTGAAGACGGTTAACGTTAACGATT
>JABUQX010023326.1:12500-20000 GCA_015478945.1 Trachelipus rathkii | reverse complement strand
TGTGAGTGAGTTATAATGTAGAAAAGTACTCATGATATATATACTTGATATTTAGTCATATAACATTCTCTCCACTTAAAATCCTACTTGAATAGGATAGTATATAAGCACCAGAAATTTTATTATAGGCTTATTGTACTGTGTCGTGTGTGTATATACAAGACAAAACCTCATACAATAACAATGTGCCTTATAACACTCAAACTAAAAAAAAAAAAAAAAAGGAATGAGAAGATAGCGCACCAATTCCACAGTTGAGATAAGGCGGACTTAACAATTTACAACTGATATATTAAATAGGAGTTATCTTATCATGTTGATGTCAGACGAAGTAAAAACAGAGTGAAGAGATACACAGGGACAAGTGACGCGAAATTTTGTATCGCATAGAGATATATAGAGACGGAAGAGAGAGAGAGGGCTGCTGCCCAAAATATTATCCAAAAACAGTAGGTGGATGAAGAGAGAGAAAGATAGGAGTAGAATAAAGTCCCTTGTGGAGAGCCTTAATGCCATCTTCCACTGTACTCTCTCTCTCACTTCTTTTCTGTCTTCTACCTCGTTTGTGTATAATACCTTTTTTTAATTCGGTTCTGAATCATTGTGATTCGTTTCCGAGTTTATTTTAGCGATTGGGAGATGTGATGATACTTAGTGTGTAGTAAAGATTTATCTGCGAATATTTTATCTCACTTAGTTGCGCGAAATGGACATTTTTATATGTCTTCTTGCCTGTGCTTCTGTTCATTTTATCTATTTCTCACTTCATCTCCTTAGAAACAAATTTGAATGTTATGTATTTCATACTTCTTCAATTATCTATGTACCGTTATTTATCATTTCAGACTTCTTCCATGTGTAAATTACTGTGATTGTGAGAAGTACTATTATATTGTAATTGCATTATTATATTGTAATCACAATCAATTTTATTGCTTTACTACATGAGTAATATTACTTAGTGAGATATAACTATTAATGTAATATATAAATTTTCACATATTACTTTTATATAATAAAAAATATAATAGTGTTATATAGATATAAATGTTATTCATAATCTGAGAGTTACGTGTGTTCATCTATAGAAATGGAGGTGTTCTCACTTATAGATTTATGAATTTTTAGTTTCTGCATACCTATTCACTATGAAGTTAATATCCAAAGGGAGCTAATTGTATTGGGAAATTTCTGTAGATACTTCTGATCCTTCTCCACATTCCCAAGCAACCATAACACGCCTTTTCTTTCTCCCACTCTCATCTCTTCATTTTTTTAATGCTCTGTAATGTATTGGTATGCCATACAAAAACAATTATAGTGACTCCTCACACACACACTCCTCAAAATACCCTAGGGCTGTGAGCAGTAGGGAAACAACAATTTAATTTAATATAAGACTTATGCATAGTTCAACAGCTACGTCGAATTAAAATTATCCCTCATCTCAAATACGATATATATTATCTTAAGCACTAGATATCAAAGTTGTATATTATTGCAAATTCTGTGCGTCTAAAAAAATGAGCATAGTTTTTTTATTTATATATATTAGAAGTATAAAATTCTCTATATAACATTATCATTATATCATTCATCATCTCGAGCTTACTATTTTATATATATGATTAAATATTTATTCAAAAAAATGTTTTATATATATATTATATATATATATAATAATATATAAATATAATATTATATATTTATATAATTATATATATAATGTTATAAAGCAATTATTTAATATATTATTCACTCATCTAATTAGTACTTATATATTTATCACACTAGATAATCACACACAATATGGATATATTTAGTGCAAGTAAGAATGTTCATTAATGAATAATATACTTAATATTTTTTATTCTAGTATATTTGTAGTAAAGAATATATATAGTATATATAATTAAGTTTAAATTCGCAATTGTTATTTGCATCTATGAGAGGATTTGGCGAATTTGAGGGCAGCTAAAATTCCATCTTTGAGTTTCTCAACGTTATTACTTTAATTAAAGTATCACTATATGTTAATTTGTAGTCACAAATATTTTAATATGATTTAGAATTTCAATTTAATTATAGTTAATATTGTTATAGCAATATATTATAATGTAGGTGATCTTACATAATACTAGATGACCTATAACAATTTTGCCTTATATAACATATAATAGTTAATTAAATTAATTTAATTGAAATTTATTTGTTATATATTGTTAAAATTATAGAAATAAAGGTATAGTCGATTTAATATTAAGTCATGTAAGGATATATATATAGAATATAATAAACTATTTTACTATCTACATATCTATATAGCACCTGTCCTCTTATACATACCTTTTTATAATATGTATAATGTTTGAGTGCATTATCTGTTATACTTATTAGGTATAGACCAACATGAAATAAATTTTTTTTTATTTAAAATCTCACCATAAGCTATCCTCACTCTATATTGTGAGAGATAATTATTTTATCCTTACCATTGTTTATATAGGCATAAATTAATATATATATTTATTATATATATATATATGGCTCTTCTAATATATAATTTTTTGTTTTTATTCCAAAAATAATGTTATCTAATCAGTTGCAACCGACCGACAGTCTAGATCCAGGCAACCGTATATCAGTTAAGGTCTAGGTTCTGAATGGAGAAACTACTGAGAATAAAATATCGTCTGATCTCTATATTTAAGATTGTTCTACTCGTTCTCTTTAGTCACACTATGCTAGTTATAATGCTCAAATATCACTCCACACACATTGAGTGCGCTTAAATAAACAAAATTTGAAATTACACCATACTTATGTAAAGCCTTAGCTCATATTGAAATCCTAGATGAGATAAACTATGGGTTTTTTCAAAAAAATCATCTAGAGATCGCTTATATCACCCTACATAGGTATTGAGTCTGAAAACTTATGCTGTCACAGAAACCTGATTAGATTATGCATATTTCTCTGAACTTTACCCATACTATATGATTTATAATGATTATGTCTATTGTGTATAAAAATTACGTATCCTTATCACCCTATAAAATTGATTGGACGTACACCCTCTCTTATGATAGTAATATTATTATATTAAAGGACATATCAGTATGTAATATTATATAATCTATACTTATTAAATCCTCACTCGGTGTTCATATCTTTTACCAAATAAACTAGGCTACAGTAAGATGGTCCACAGCAATCTATATTCCTACCATTGTTATATATGAAATTATGATATATTTCTATGCTATTTTATCTATTAATCCATTAATTGATATCCAAATCTATATTTTACTTTTCTCTCACCAGTTATTATATAAATACTTGTATCCTGAAGAAAAATCTTTTTTTTAATATAGATATGAGTAGAAGTTATTATATATATATATAATATTCGGGTATTGTTTAAACTATTTGGCTTTAACAAACATTTTTTTTTTTTAGAAATAAAGACCTTATCTATTATACTCTAAACATTGTTTTTCTTTTTGTTTATTTATTTCATTGTCATTCATACTCTATAGTGTATATTAAATGGAGAGGCATGTGCCCCTATGCAAAGCTTTACAACCAGGGTGATTAAGAAGAAGTCCAAGCGAAAGCCTTTAATACCCAATTTCCTAGAAACTATTAGAAAGAATATAAATGTAGTATTTTGAACTTCACCATAGTCAAATATATATATATATATACTCTAACGTAATCATTACATGAACAGTGTAGAGGTGTTTCTAAAGTTGAAATTTCAAATAAATAAATGATATATGTTATTTTATTTTATTTTCTAAATTACAATAGAGTGGAAGACAAGCTATATCTTATTTAAGATCTTGCATAACAGATTCTAAATTCTATTTTATTTTAACTTTGCAAACACTTACTGATGGGAGTGTAGATAAAAATGTGTTTTTTTTTTTTTTTATTTTTATTTTTTTTCACTTCAGAAGGAAGTAATCCAAGTCGCTATAACGCTATATTTCTACCCACGGCAGAGCTACTCTAATCAAGAGAGAATTAGTATCTGAAACCGTTGCTTGGCTTCACTCTAACTGATAGTACAGTAGATTCAGCCAACGAACCAGGCCCTAACGCGCACAAATAGACTTGTCTATAGCGTGCCGCCACCACAAGACTCCCACGCCCACCAGTTCGACTATATGTGGACTCATATCTCATCCTGCCTCTACACCTCTAACTTATAATTATATATGTATACTTGCAATGACACGTCTTAAGAGTCAATCAAATGGAAGGAGTAATGTTGCAGATATGATTCTCACAAGAAGTATATGTACACCTATAGTGTGAAGAGTGACAATTAGAAAGAATAAAAGATTACCGTTTATATAAACAAATAAAGTAATCACTTTATGCAAAATCAGTAGAAAATAGAGTTTGGATCATGGACTACAGATATTCGTATCGAGAGATTATAAATAAGATTTATATATAATAGTGAAGCTATTCTACAATAAAGGAGCGATACCCAAGATAAGGATTGAGAATCGAGAAACGTTTTTATATATTTTATTAAGACACTGGTAGCCATGATTGTAAGTAATTATAATACGAAATGACTATTAAAAGATAATTAATTATGGAAAAACCAAATGAGTGGATGGAAAAATGCCGAACAAGTAATCATTCAAGTATATCAGAGTCTGGATTGTTAATATCAATGAAAGCCACACAGGCTATGAGAGTATCTAAAGAGTTATATAAATTTATGAAAACATTAGATGTTCTAAATCTTTGCTTGTTAATAATAGAATTCATAATATATTCAAGAAATGAACATCTAAGAGTTACGGTGAATACCTAAAGAGTTTGACGATAGAATCCACATCTTCTGACTGAAACTTTCAAAGGAGGCATCCCGTAAATATTCTTTTCAAGCACTAATGCTAATGTAGAATAATAGAGATATAATTGCTACTTGCTTTAGAATGCATTAAAGTTGAAGTTTGATAAAGCAGAAAAATACAGCTTTCCAAGAGAAGGATGCAAGCTTACTGAAGATTTCAACAAGTTTATTGAGAAACACTGAAGGGATGGTTTTAGCACTCTCCGTTTTCTTAGTATTAAGTTCAGAGAGTGCAGAAAAAGCATTTTAATGAGTTGATAAAAGTGTAGAAAGTAAATATGAGTGAATAATAGCCTATGGAAACGTTTGGTATATATATAAGTGTGAATTAAAGGGAAAAGCGCAAGCAAACAGTTCACTTTAGCAGAAGTTAAGACAGAAGTATTACTCCAGAAATACAAGAGGAGAGAAAAAGGAGAGAAAGAGAAATGCAAAGTTGGATGACATATAAATTATAAAATAGTCAAAAAAGAGCGGAGGTAGAGGAACTAGAATAAGTTTTCCACTTTCCCCGATGAAAAGTTTCTAGGGTCTGGAGGAGCTGATGTTTTTTTGGCTTTCCGGGATGAAATGTTTAATACCATGAGTTTCTAGATTGAAGACAAGAGTAATTTTTCTGTGATAAACGCAGAGTTTTATATCAAGTTTTTAGTTCATGGATAGAGAATGAGTATATAATATATATAATATATATATATATAAGGTATATTAGATATATATGTATATATATATATATATATATATATATATATATAATGATATTATATATATATATATAATAATATAGTAATTAATATATATATAGTAGTATATATATATATTATATATATATAGTATATATATAATATATTATAAATAATATATATATATATAATAATATATATATATATATATATGATATAAATATATATATATAATATATGTATATACTATATTATATAATATATATATATAATATATATATTATATAAGTCATATAATAATATAGGTTATTTTATAGATTTTATAGTATTTAATTATGATATATATATATATATTATATAATTGTTATATTTATATATGTATATAGTATAATATATAAATATATATGTATATATTATATATTACATATATAAGTATATATTATGATAGTAATATATATATATGTATATAATATATATATATAGTATGTAGTAATATATTATTATATAATAATATATATATATATATATGTATATATATATATATATTATATATATATATATATATATAATATATATATATATATATTATATAATATATGATATATATATAGTTATATATTATATAATTAAAGTTTACGTAACTTATGCGTTGTTAAACATATATGTAGGTGTTTTTCACCCTTGAGAAAGTTAATTAATATATATATATATATTATATATATATGTATATATAATATATATATATAATATAAGTAGTATATATTAGATTATATATATATATAGTATGTAGTTATATATTATATATAGTAAATATAGTACTGGTGATAGTGTTGGTAATTTGTTATTAGTGTATATATATATAATGATTATTATACTATATATATATATGTAAATATTAATAGTTAATATATATATGTAATATATTATATATATTTATTATATATTTTATTATATATATATATGATATAGTATATAGTAGATAGGGTATATGATAATATAATTTCGAGTTTTTAGCCACAGTGCTATTAATATAAATTGTGGTTACTGGGAGGGTACGGATGGGACCCACGCCTCAAATGCACCCCCCAACCTCTTTCCCCAACTTTCGCCCTTAATGAAAGAGATTTTACAATGATTATATACTTTTTTTGCGACTATTTATTGGAATTCAATATTAGGTAGGTGTGCTTGAGAAACAATTCAAATTTTTCTTGTCCTTTTCATTGCAGAGAGCCTGTTTCTCTTTTCATCATATATTACCCAGCATTGCTAAATACCCTCTCAACTTGAAACACTATAGTTGGAGGACAGTCCAAGTATTTCCTTGCAAGTTTAACATCAATGGCTGGTAAAACGATTTTTGCGTTAACTTTCCCGCCAAACTGATATAGATCATCCATTTGTAATCTGTCGTTTGTGGTTCTTGGCTGATGAGTTTTGCAAAATTAAAATTGGCACTACATTTTTGGTAATGCGTGTGTTTTCTTCATCACTGTGCTGGACTGGAAAATTCGTTCCAGTGGAATCTGTAGTTGATTTACTGTGTAGAAGGTGTTGGTTCTTAGATTTCCGTTTTAATGTTCCTTAATGATGGAGAATTAATGACTGTTCGGTATTTGAGAGTTTTTCAACTGCAAAACACAAACTGGAACGTTGTAACTTATCTAAATTTTGTGTTACATGGAAAAAAGCTTGCCTTATAAAACGGGGACTAAGTAATTGCAATAGTATGAAGGTCATTAATTTCCACAGAACCAAAGCGTTTTGTGAGATTGAAGGCGAGTACCATGTCCTCCCATTCAAAGT
Organism: Trachelipus rathkii; assembly: GCA_015478945.1. Lineage (NCBI taxonomy): Eukaryota > Metazoa > Arthropoda > Malacostraca > Isopoda > Trachelipodidae > Trachelipus > Trachelipus rathkii. The sequence goes on along the minus strand of JABUQX010023326.1, from coordinate 12,632 downwards.
TTGCTTCGTATTCCATTATGCGGTATTTAGTGATTTTTATTATAAATATTCTTTATAAAAAATCTCGACAATAAATATCAGCTCAACATCCCGAGGAGGCAAGCCGAATGCGATCTTTTAATATTATATGCG
>JABUQX010023326.1:5000-7500 GCA_015478945.1 Trachelipus rathkii | reverse complement strand
CTTGTGTAAAAATTAATGGATTGAAAGTGATTGGTTTGATAATAATAGCGGTGTGAGGCAGGGATGTATTATGTCTCCTTGGTTATTTCATTTGTTTATGGATGGGATTATGAAAGAGTTAGAGGTAGGGATTGCAGGTGAAGGCGTTAGAAAGATGGAGAATGGAAGAGAGTGGAGGGTGCTTTGCTTAATGTATGCCGATAATTTGGTTTTGTCTGGCGAATCTGAAGAGAGTTTGAGAAGTTTGGTAGAAGGGGCTTGGAAGGGTGTGTAAAAGTAAATGTCTGAAAGTAAATGTAGAAAGGAGTAAGGTTATGGTAGTGGTTGAGGAGAGTCCGCTGTGTAAAGTTATGATAGGTGGTGAGCATCTGAGAATAAATATTTATGATGAATGTTTTATGAGAAGGGAACGGATGATGTAGGTGTAGTAGGAAAGTTGTAAATAGTAGAAATGTGTCTGGCTCTATTAAATTCTTGGTGGATGTAATTGACGAAGTCTTGAGTGTGCTAGGGTTTTGCATGAAGGTATATTTCTACCCGTGTTAATGTATAGTAGTGAAACCATGATATGAAACAAGAGATAAAGATCTATGGAACAATGTGTTCAGATGGACAATCTTAGGAGCGTGTTAGGTGTGAGAAGAAAAGGCAAAATAAGGACTGAACGCATTAGGGAGTTGTTAGTATACAGAAAGACGTAAATGAGAGAATAAACCAGTGCATTGAGATGTTTTTGTCATGTGTGGATGATGGATGATAGTCGGTTGGTTAAGCAGATTTATAATGTTGAATGTGCTGGGAATCGACCAGTTTGGAAACCGAAGAAAAAGTGTATTGAGTCAGAATGGAATGACTTAAGGAAAGGAATAGGAGTTTGGCCGAGGCAAGAAGAACGGTGCATAATATGAGCGAATGGCGAGGTTTTGTGAGGGTGGTATGGTTGTGGGCTTTGCCCAGGGGATGAGCCTCACAATGACGAAATACCACAGTGAAGGTTCGACGAAGTCTCGTGAAGCCCTAGGGTGGATTTTCCTGAATGCGATTAGTTCTCACTTAAGGAAACAGAGGGTACGGTAATGGAATTCTCTCTTTTCGACTTGCGTCATGTTCTACTACTTTTTTTTTACAGTTGTCACCACCACTCACGGGCAGAGCCTATTCAAGGAGGGGTGTTGCAAGCCTCAAGAAAGTCGTACAGCTAAGCGTAAATTACGCAGATGGCACAGACCGCAAGGCTACTTTTCTGTTTCCGGATGTATGCTACGCACCTCACCTCCAATCTGGGGATAGAAGGAGGTAGATGAATAATAAAATAACAATAATATATAATATATATATATGGTATTATATAATATATATAATTAATTATATATATAGTATAATATATATATATATATATAATATATATATTTTTTGGGTTTGGGTTTCACTACTAACTTTTTTATACCTTAGAATATTCATGCATCCTCGATTCCCGGTTGTATGTTAGCATCGCAAGGACCATCAGTTTTATAGGGTTTAGCAAGAGGACAGATATCGAAATATATATATATAGTTATAAAGGTGTAATATAGTATATATATATAATATATATATATATTATATTATATATATATATATAAATATATATAATATATATAATATAATATATTAGGGATGTGCCAAAGTATTTTGGTATTGGTATTGGCGCAGTATTGGCTCATTTTTCTGGGTATTGATATTGGTTCCCAAAGGGTATGGCATTTAGCACAGGTAACAAAATGTTAATGCTGTTGAAACTTCCGTAAGAGAATTTTCTGAGTCCTTTCTTTTAAGAATGGAAGAATATCTCGAAGATGGGTACTATTATAAAGAAGCCGGATCACGCCTATTACCGGGAATCTTTCTTGAATAGGTCAAGCGCGAATGATCAGTTTAAGAGAATTGATTATTGTAAATAATCTAAATCTTATTGTGTGAAGAATTATTATTATCTTTTTAAGGTGATTTCGGTAAAAAAAAAAAAAAAACCATGTTTGTTGCTGATTACGAATATGATACTCAAGTTTAATGGAATTCAAGTAGTACTAGTACTTTTACAGTCATAGTGTATGAAACTTTCTTTTCTTGTTAAAAGTATAAATTCTTTTCTATTATCATGCTAATTAGAAGGAAAGCTTTGTGTTTACTTCATAGTAAATACAGTATATTTTTTATTAATGCGTGAATTGAATAAATGGGTTATCCTAAAAATTTGTTTATCTCTTTCTCCAAAGTAAACATTTATATTGTCTTTAAGTTTCTAATAATATAATAATAGGTGGTCCTTTTCATACATAAAAAATTTACAAATATAAAAAATTAATAGGAAGTATTGGGTATGGTATTGGTATTTGCTGTAATTCCGTATTGGTTAATTGGTATTGGTATTGGCAAGTATTGGCTATTATTGGTATTGGTATTGGCCAACAATTCAGTTCTAACAGATGAACATATTTATATTCTAATTATATAATATATA
>JABUQX010023325.1:37500-49949 GCA_015478945.1 Trachelipus rathkii | reverse complement strand
TGAACTTAGAAGGCAGTAAACGCAACCTATACTCTGATAGTAATTCATGTTTAATGCAACAAATACAAAACAACTAAACCTATAGTTGATCCGACACGACACTACAGAATTAAACTTATCCTAACCAGTAACCTACATACCAATGAATCAACTCTACTTGCCTCGTTAAAACGAATTGTACATCTCCTCACTTTTTAGCGGGATTTTTTCACCCTTTAGAGAACATCCGAACAGCTAGATCGCTTTGTCTCGGGCGCTGCCAAACGTAAGATTCGTAAAAAGTACATTATACTAAATATTAAATTATTAAAAATATAAATTACTTTTTTTTTAAGTTTGAAAAATTTTAGGTCAGAACTATTTCATCAACAAAACTGATAATATAATATTGTTCAGCATCATATTTAATCAATATATGAACACAAAAACCCAAAAAAAAGCACATATGTCATTCAGATCGCACAATAAAAAAGGATAAAGAAGAATATAATGATGAATTAAAATATACTATATAATATATAATATAATATATATATATATATATATATATATATTATATATATGATATATAATATAATATACTATAATAATTAGAATATATTATATATATTATAATATACTAATATAATAATATATATATAATATATATACATAGTTATTATATATATATATATATTTATATATACTAAGTAATATATAAATATCAAATCGGGATCATTAGTTAAACCGCCAAGTGATAATCTTTGCCTAAAAAGGGATTTTCAATTATGATGTTTTTGCGGTCAAACTTAACTCATTATTCTATTAATCTATTATTATCATTAATATTATTATTAGTATATTATCTATTATGATTATTATATTATTATTAATTATTATTATTACTATTATTTATTTATTATTCATATATTATTATTATGATTATTATTATTTATATTATTATTATTCATTCAATTCATCATTTATTATTATTATATTCCAATTATATATTATTATAATATATTATTATTATTATTATTATTATTATTATTATTATATTCTTATTTATTATAATTATTATAATATATATGGATTTTATAATTTACTATTATCATTTATTCATTCATCACTATCTCACAATATAATCTTCATCAAGCCGAGAGACCCAGTAACACTATAACCTAATTATTATTATTATTATTGATTATTATTATATATTATTTATTATATACTTATTAATCGATCGAATATTACAACTTATAATAATTATTCATTTATTATTATTTTATTATTATTTATTATATTCTTATACAAGACGTTAATATTTGATTATTAATTATTCCCACAATTAGGTTAATTAATATTTCGTATATTTTATATCTATACTTATTACCCAGTCTAAGACCATGTATATTATTATTATATTATATTATTATTATTATTTATTATTATTATTATTTATTATTATTATTATTATTATTATTATTTATATATTATTATTATTGATATTATTATTATTATTATTATATAATTATTTTATTATTATTATTATATTATTATTATATATTATTATTATATTATTATTACTATTATTATAATTACTTCATCCTACTTCTTATATACATACATTAATCTCATATTATTATTATTATTCATAATTATTATATTATATATTATATATTATTATTAATTATTTATTATTATTATGATTATTATTATTATACTTATGATCTTATTATTATTATTATTATTATTATTATTATTATTATTCCATCTTATATTATTATTTTATATATATTATTATTATTATTATTATTATTACTTATATATTTACAAATTTTTTATTAATCTTTTATTATTATTATATATTATTATTATTATATATACTCACTTATCTCTCACTTACATTCATCCTATTATTGTATTATTCATTAATTCATTTATTATCATTCAATTACTTATCATATATGGTATCTCGTCATACACATATTGTTATTATTATTATTATTATTAATTACTTCTTGATTATAATTATTACATTAATTATTTAATTATTATTATTATTATTATTATTATTACATCAATTATGATTATAATAATAAATTATTAACATTATTATTATTATTATATATTGATTATATTATTATTACTTATTATTATTAAGTAATATTATTACCATTATTATTATTATTATTATTATTCATTAATATTATTATTATTATTAATGCTGATTATTTTTATTATTATTATTATTATTATAAAAAGAAACTCTTTTTTCCTCGGTTACAGATTGAAAGAAACAACCCGATTTTACCCTTTGCCCGAATTTGTTGAGCAAAGAAAACTCAAAGACCATGATGGAGTCGTCCTCCAATCAAAGACCATGATGAAGTCAGCGGCCTCCACTAAAAGACCATGATGGCAGGTCAGTCCTCGACTCAAAAAACATGACTGTAGCGTCCTCAACTAAAGCTTTCGCAAGTTTAAGAAAAGGACTTTTGAGTTCAGTCAACGAGCGTTTACGAATAAACTCTCTCTCTGTACTGCTTTTACAAAATAAAGGTGTGAATGCAATAGACTATAAAATGTGTTCTTAACTAATATATATATACTAAGACCCATCAGTACTATACATATATACAAGATCATAACATACCCTAATAAAATAGTTAGACAGACACACAGAACTTATACCATAACCCTATCCAGAGCTCTAACTCCTCTCTTGAATGGCGTCCTTATATCCGTACCAAGCTGATCTCCAGTATAAAACTCATTATCACTAACATAGTACTAACCCTAATACAACTATATTACTATCATAATAATAATATATAATATACTTCCATCTAATTATACCATACTTATAGCGCTATATATACAACAAACATATATATATATATGAGATACTATATATATATATATATATATATATATATATATATATATATATTATACTAGTTATATATAATATAATATATTTATATTATCTGCTATATATAATAATATATATATGGCTATATATAATAAATATATGATATATATATATATATATAAACAAATATAATATATAATATATATATATATATACTATAATATATATAATATATATATATATATAATATATTATTATATGCTATCATATATATATATATAATATCATATAATATATATATGCATATATATATATATATAATATATATATATATATATAATATTATATATATATATATTTATATATATATAATTATATATATATATATAATATATAATATATATAATATATATATAATATTATATGCTGTATATATATATCTGATATATATATATATATATATATATATATATATTATATATATATATATATAGATATATAATATATATATATATATATATATATATATATTATATAATATATATATATATAATATATAATATATATAATATTTATAAAATGTTTTGAATTTTGAGTTTATTTATTTTAAAAGCAAATATATTTTAATTATTTGAAAGAATGGTGTGAAGCGCATTATTGTCTATTTTCTTCTTGGCCACTTCCTTTTAAATCTAATTAAAAAAAAATAGCGAAATGAGCAACTTCCTCCCTTGATTTGTTACTAATGGTGATGAAAACGTGGTAAGAGAATATCGATATATTTATTAATATGTGAATTTTATATTTGGCAACATAGTTTTGCATTAACCAATATCTCTTACTAATTGTGTCAACTCGCCTAGTAAGGTATTCATAATTCCTTTTACATGGTCTCTCTCTCTCCTCTCCTCTCTCTCTCGTCCTCCTCTCTCATCTCTCTCTCGTCTTCCTCTCTCTCTCTCTCTCTCTCTCATCTCTCTCTCTCTCTCTCTCTTCTCCCCAACGCAACTAAACTTGGGCCGTTAGCATGGTAGCACAAGGCATGAATTTGATTCCTCGTCCGCGATCTTAGGTAGAACATACCTAGAGAAGTTCTCATCCTTAGATAGGGCACTGCACGTTAGAAAAAAAGGTATCAGTTTTTTAAAGGAAGCTCTGAATCAGTTTTTTATTTCCATTTGTTCATTTAAAAGATACAAATTTAGTAAGTCGAGTGATATTTTTCAGATTATATGGCTAGGTTGTTAGGTTAAGTTTAATTGCACTTATATTTTAGGTTAGGTTAGGTTAAGTTAGGTTATTTAGGTTCAGGTTAGGTTAAGTTAGGTTATTTATTAGGTTAGGTTAGGCTACGTTAAGTTAGGTTAGGTTAGGTTAAGCTACGGTTATTTTAGGTTAGGTAGGTTAGGTTAGGGTGAGATAGCTAGGTTAGGTTAGGTTAAGTTTAGTTGTAGGTTAGCGCTTAATTTAGGTTCTAGTTTACATACTAGCGCTAATCTAGGGACCTGAAAAATGAATTAGATTCAATTTTTTTTAAGTTTAAATCGAATTTAACAGAAAATATATGAAATTGCAAGAAAAAGTGAACTAATAAATATTATAATATAATATATATATATATATAATATAGTATAATATATAGATATATATATATATATAATATATATATTATATATATATATATATATATGGGCTTGGATTGGGGGTTAGGGAGGACTAAATACCCAAAAAATTTTAAATATTGACTTTTGATAACCTTAGCTTTCAAATAAATCAATATATTAAAAATTTGTATGAATGTGGCTAGTGATGTAGTGTACACATAATCAATCCGCATAATGTCCGCCATCCTGCATCCGCAGTTTAATGATTATGAAATATCCGTATCCACATCCGCAATTTTAAAATGCAGGACATGTATTAAAATATTGAAAATTATTAATTTGTGTTCTAGTTTGTTGTAGTTAATGAAATGAAAAGAAAATTATTCATTGCTTATCAAACATTAATATATATATATATATATTAATATATATTATATATATATATATATCACTATAACTATATATAATATATATATATATATATATATATATATATATATATATATAATATAATATATATGATGTATATATATATAATAATATAGTATAAGTAATATAATTATAATATATATATATAATATATATATACTATAATATATATATATACTACTCTATATACCTATTATATATATATATAATAATATAATTAATATATAATATATTATATATATATATATATATATATATATATTCCTTTACTGATATTCCTCTACTGACTCAATCCACTTTTTCTTCGTTCTCCCTTTCGGTCGATTCATAGCACACTCACCACTATTCATCCTCTTAACCAACCAACTATCATCCATCCTTTCCATATGACCAAACCATCTCAATACATTCTCGTTTATTTTCTCATTTACGCCTTTCATCACACCTCACACCTCACACCTCACTAACACGTTCATTAATCATTTTTTCAATTCTTCTCACACCTTACACGCCCTTAAGATTGTACATCTGAATATATTGTACCTTAGATCTCTACTTCTTATTCCATACCATAGTTTCACTACTATACATTAAAAAAGGTAACAATCCTAGCTAACTGAAGACAGTGTTTTTATGTTCACCATGGATTTAATTTCACAACCTACCTTCCTACCCTTCGCAAAATTTGATACTACACTCTGCATCATCAGTTCCCTTTCCATCTAGATTATAGACTAAATATTTAAACTTAGACACTTGTTCCAACTGCTCGATATCCAACATGATTTCACACCGTCTACTCTCCGCTCTCACAACCATCACTTTATTATCTACATCTACTTTCAAACCCCTCTTTTTACACACTCTGCCAAACTTCTCATCCAATCATCTCAAACTTTCTTCAGATTCACCACACAAAAACAAATCATCAGCGTACAATAAGCAGGGCACCCTCCACTCTTTCCATTCTCTTTTACTCTACCAAGTTCCTCTATCACTCTTATCTCTAATTCTTTCATCACCCTATCCATATACAAATTAAATAGCCGAGGATACAAAACACATCCCGGCCTCACTTCACTATTAATATTAAACAATTCACTTTCAAGTATGTTTATTCTTATGCACGCTTAACTATCGACATAATGTACATATTTTTGATTCCATTCAGAAGCCTACCATCAGCACCATATATCGCTAACACCTGCCACAGAGCTTCCATATTAATCCTGTCAAACAATTATTACAAGTCCAAAAAACCTGAATAAAATTTATTTTTCTTCTCTCTCATTTTCCCAATCATTTGTTTCAATGTGAAGATTTGATCTACAAAACCTCTACCACTTCTAAATGCACCTTGTTATTTGCCCATCAGTTCCTTAGTCACTTCACGCATTCTTTTAGCTAAAATACCAGAATATATCTTCCCTACAAAGCTCAATAAACTAATTCAGCGATAGTTCATACAGTTCCCCTTATCTCCCTTACCTTTATATAAAGGCACTATTACTGCTCTGCTCCAATTCTTCGGAGCTACACCCTTCATAAACGCTTTGTTACACAACTTCTATATCTAGTCAGTCACAATATCGGCTCCATTCTTGATCATTTCACCAGTAATTCCATATATACCGGCGGATTTACCATTCTTCAAAATTATAACTCTGCCTACTGCCTCCTCCCCAAAATAATTAATTTTTCTTACACTATCAAATCCACACACATTCTCTATCACCTTTTCATTACTGTTAATGTTATGCAGATTTTCTAAGTGTTCCTTTCATATTCTCCTAACATTCATTCCCACAGTCAACAAAGTACCATCCCTGTTCATTATTCTATGAGGATTCCCCTTAATCTCTTCCTTAACCTTTCCTACTTCCTTCCAGAAGAGATTCCTATTTTATTTTAAGTCCCTATTCATCCTCCTTCCAAACTGTTCATTTACCACTTTTTCCTCCTACGTATGAAACTTTTAGTCTTTATTTTTCCTCCATATATAATTCTATACATCTTTTTTTGAGATCTCATCATTGGCTTTTAGCACATTCAACCACGCCTCTATTTATTTTTAAAAACTGATTTATTTGTAAGTGCTCTCACGTATTTTATTAATAACCTTGTTCACTTAACTTCACATTCTTAATTCTCTCTAATTCCTTCCATGTCCCTTTCCTCTCTATCCATCACCCCACTAACCTAATCTTACATAAAACAACATAATGATCTGATATTCCTATCCACAACTTCCTCACTGATTTAACATCCATCACATGCTTCAAAATCTTCTTCACCAACACAAAATGAATCATACTTTCACTTCAATACCATCTTTACCAGCCCTCTCTATCGTATACCTTGAATACTCTTATTCCCGAAGAATGTATTATTTACGTATATAACTCTCTCCTCACAGAAATCAATAACCTTCCTACCATTCTCATTTTCTCCAGCAACCCAAAAGGCACCAGTTATACCATTCCTTTTTCGATTACCTGTCCAACCATTTAATTCTCCCAACACAATCAATCTGAAGCCATTATTCATTCCATCCCAAACATCATTTAGATTATCCCAGATAGTCACACTCTTCTCAACATCACACTCAGATGGACGATGTGTTACTTACAACCACACATACTTTGACCTTCTTAATCTTAAATTTAACCATTAGAATTCTTGTACTTACACAAACAAAATCCAACATAGCACTGTTCCACAAGTCTCACATCAAAATCGCAACTCCTTCTCTCTCACTCTCATTCCTCTCCACTCCAGCACATACACATTTCACCCCCACACCACTAGTCTTCACCACTTTCTTTCATATATTTCAGTCACAGCAATCAAATCTAATTTACCCTTTTTAATGCATTCATCACCTCTCTGCTGTTCTCCACGCCATTTATTCCTATAATATTCTATGTACCCAAGCGGATCATACATTTTCTCCGGAAGATACATGGTTGCTAACAGAAATCACTACCAGGCCCGAGGTATGCATAAGCATTACTTCTTAATACCACACGTCGGCCGCGGGTTCCATTAACGAAACCAACTAACAAACTGTCCCTTTAGTCGGCACTCCTCACTACAGCCCACCAACAGCAAACCCATATGCCAACCAATAACATGCAAAACGCTGTGGGAACTCTTCCTCCCTCACATACATCGGAATATATGAAAAAATGGTGTTTCCTGTAATAGTAATAGTGTTTTATTTTGTATATGTGATACAGAGTTTACTCTTGTATAAGAAGAGCGTGGATTTAAGCGAAAGAGAGACGAACAGTTGAGCACTGGAGTGTTGTTTCGTAATGTACCCTACACGCCCAAATGCCCAAAGAAATAAGTTTAAATCTTCAGATTGCTTGACTAGACGGCGGTAAGTTTCCTTTCTTAAAATATATAATAATATATAAATATATATATATATAATATATATATATATTATATATATATAATATATATATATATATATATATATATATATAATAATATAAATATAATATACTTCCAATATAAATAATATATATATGATCTAACTGTTATCGAAGATGGGTGGATTGAAAATAGAGGGGAGAAATAAAAGAGAAGAAACTGAAGAACAACAGAGAAGAAAACTAAAGACTGAAGGCTGCAAGAACTTCCAACTAAAGTCTGAATACTTTCAGAATTCAGGATGAGAAGGCTTTTGAAATGAGGGCCTGGTCTGGTCAGACTATTGCAACAAAGAATTTTACTAAAATTTAATGAATACGTTTTTAAATTTTATAGACAAGATGCATACTGATTTTTAAATTTAATGGAGGAGTTGAAAAATTTTCGACAAGATTTCTTTTATTAAGTATATAAAAATTCATAATTAATCTAAATATAATAATGGAAGAGAGCGACCAATATTTTCGCATATTTAGTTCTTGGATTATTTTAATTTTAAATAAATTGAACTTGGATTGTAATAATGTTAATATACAAATTGCACTAATTATTGTAGCCCACAGCCTATGAAGCTATGGAGAAAACAAGGCGATCACATCGGTCATATCGAAGAGAGACCTCTTTTCGCTTTGGCTAATTAAGGGGCAGGGAAACCCCATTAACCTCAATAATTAAATAATACATGGATAATATATATTATCGACAGGTTAGCAACCCGGCCCTTTACTTTTCTGACTCTGTATATACTCCTTAACCAAGCATGGGAATTCTTATTGCGATCCGAAAAATAAACGCGATTTTCTGGTAGAACCCTCTGGGTAAGTACGAGTTTCGCACGGAGGCACAGAAATGGAGAGATTCTAGTCTACCACTGAAAGGGTGAAACTCTACCTGAGCTGTATAACTCCAGTGAGTTGCATCGGAAAACCAACGAGCCCGATATCAATTAGTTTCTTAGGAGTTCTTTAGGGCAAGGAGGTTTTCGGGGCCAGTGAGGAAAGAAGTGTTGGTCCAACTGACAGGCTAAAACCCTACCTGGGATGGTAATATGTAAATATATATATATCACTAATACCGCTCAGAACTACCAATATAATTATATATACTATATATATAATATATATATCAAAAATATATATATACATATATCATATATAACAATATATAGTATATACCAACCCACATATCCTTACCTCCATACTATATACAAAATAAACTATATACCATACAATAATAATATATAATATAATTATATTATATATATATATAATACTAATAATATAATATACTATAATACAAATATGTATAAATAAATTATAATATATGAATATTATATATATATATATATATTAGTTATATATATATATATAGAACCTATATCCTTATAATACTTATATACATCATATATCTACCTCTATACACTCATAGTTATTATATATATATATATATATATATATATAAATAATATATACCAACCGATAATATATATGATATCGATATAAACATAATTATATTATATATATTAATATATATATATATATATATACTATATCATATATCATATATAATACATAAGCATTAAACCTACTATATATAAAATATATTATATCAAGATTATATATAATATATATTATATATATATATATATACTATATTATATATATATATATATAATATAATAATATATATATCATAATCATATAATTATATATATAATATACTATACTATATATTATATATATAAATATACTATAATATATATATATTCAATATAATACTACTATATCTATTATACGTAAATCTAAATATATATATACTATATTAAATATTAACAACTTCACCATCTGCGATTTCCGTCAGTTTATTGCCAAGTATACAGCATTAAATATCCGCATCCCACATCGCGGATTTGGAAAAAATCTAAGATATCCGCAGCCGCGGCATATTTAAAAATTTTCAACCATTCGATACGTCACGTCATTTTTTTGGACACGCCAATGTAAATAAAATTTCTCTCAACCAATCTTCGCGAATCAGTTTTGGTCCCCCTACACTGGTTTTGATGTAAATATAATATCCTCACATACCTATATACTATTACTACACATATATCACTATACTACCCTAACTATAACTGAGAATATGCATAGACATATTATATATATAGTATACATCAATACATATAATATACTCATATATATATATATACTATCTACCATCTCCCAGATATAAGAAATAATATATATACGATATACAATATAATAATATTATATATAATAAATGCAACACACAATTACTAATTAGTATATATATTATATTATATAATAACTATATATAATATATATATAACTATATATATATATACCTAAAGTATATATATACATACTATATATATATATATATTTCAAGGATAACGCGTGCAGAAACGCTACAAGATTCAGTTGAGCGTCCTCATTTTGAAGTTTGAGCAAAACAAGAATATCTTCATAAATAGAAAACAAAAAAAAGACAATACAAAAAGAAAACCAATAGAAAACTCTTAATAAAAATAAATTATTTAAAAGAAAACGATAACGATTATTTATATAATAACTATATAATATATATCAATAATTAATACTACTAATATAACCATATATAATGTATATATTAATACATATATATACTATATATATATGCATATGAGCCTATATAAACTATGCATATATATATATATCAACTAATAATATATAAATTAATATATATAACTACTATATATATATATATATATATAGTATATATATATATATAATATAATATATCATATATCATATATATATATATATAATATATAAATATATATGAGTTTATATATACATATATCTAATATATAATACTATATATATATATATATATACATATATACTATATATAAATAGTATATATAACTATATACTAATATGATCATAAATATACGGTATAATACTCGCATATATAAGTATAGTCTATTATTATATTATATATATAGTGATATAAAGCGTGACACATGTGTGCATGCTGTTTGCGTGCGTGAATTTAAGAATTTAAAGTTAGAATTTATTGCATTCGTTCCCTTCCTTCATTGCTTTTTCATGTAAGCCTAAGGCCTTCTCTCCCAAGATAAATTAATTAATATATATATATATATATATATACTATGAGATATATATAGTATTCAGTTACTATAATTATATATTCTATATACATATATAATATATAATATATATAGTATATTATATATATATAATATACTAATTAATATATATATATATTATATTATATATACTTATATATATATAAATATATATCTATACATATCAGTATAGGGATAATATACAATATATATGATACATAGTATGTAAGTGATATAATTTATATATATATATATATATATTTTTATTATATATATAATATATAATACTAATATATATATCATTTATATATATATATATATTATATAATGTGTGTGTGATGTGAGTGTGTGTCTTGCTGTGTGGTGTGTGGTGTGTGATTGTGTGAGTGTGTGTGTTAGTCTGCTTTTTATGTGATATAGACGAATACAAAGCCGTCTTCTATTTTTACTCAGGAGAGAATGTTTTTTCGAATGGGTATTATCAGCTTGTTACGTCACATTCTTTTAGAGAATGTGAAATTTTAAATTTTATTTTAAGACCAAAGGCCTGTGGCGCGATGACACACCTGTCACAGGGGCCCTGTTCCTTAAACCTATTGAATCAATGGTATTTTTAAATATATGAGATCCTTATTTATAATTGTTGTCTGGTAAAAATTCTGTTAATAGCTAATATCGAAAAGAAGCATCAGTGTTTGAAACGAGTCAAGGTATTGACGCGGATGAGTACACAACTTATCAGATCAGTCACATTGCAGCCATTTTTAGCCACTTTCCAGCCACTTCATAGCCACTTTCAAGCCATTTCACAGCCACTTTCCATCCACTTTCCATCCACTTCACAGCCACTTCACAGCCACTTTCCAGCCACTTAACAGCCACTTTCCAGCCACTTCACAGCTACTTTCCAGCCACTTCACAGCCACTTTCCAGCTACTTCACAGCCACTTTCCATCCACTTCACAGCCAC
>JABUQX010023325.1:0-22500 GCA_015478945.1 Trachelipus rathkii | reverse complement strand
TTCGTCCTCCTATCATCGTCAACTGCTCCAATAAGCATCGAAAACGCTTCGAAAGCAGCTATAGTAATCGTATGATGGAACCCTGTCGAATCATCCGATACCTGAGTACACTCCAAGTAGAGTCCATTTTGCCCCTCTGTTCAGCATTTTATCCCATACCCCACATGAAGATCATCTTCTTAGGATAGAATTCAAGAAAGCATCTTAATACCATTGTAATGCTGTTGGAAAAATAAAGCATGAGAAGTATGAGAAAGTTCGACAAAAACAGCAGACGCCCACACTTCCCAGTTAACCTTCGATAAAATATGGAGGTATATACTCATCATAATACGGGAATGAACAGAATGATGCCTTTAACAAGCAGCAAATTGCTTGATTTTGAATAGAGAGTCAACCACAAAATGGGAGCGGATAACCCATAGGTAATCCTCATAATAGAAATGCAGCCACCTTTTTAAAATATTAAGAAATAAATTTTATGAACATTCGCAACTCCATTAAATTAAGATCTGAATGCACTCTCTTTCAATATCCGTTCATGGCAACTTTTTTCTTATTTTTCTTTATATTGTTGTGTTGAGTAAATGACGTTTATATGTTTTATAATTCTTTGTGAGCTATCGTGTATGTTGGTGAGGTCTCTTCGTATATAGATGCATCACATGCTTCAACTCAACTTACCCGGGAACGGACGAAGCTCCATGTGAGTACGGATACCCTCTTTTGTATGGCATCCAACCAGATGCAGGTAGATAGAAATCCTTACCATATACACACCACCATGAATTCAAGCTTCGATCAGACTAGTGCGATACTATAAGAAAAGACTTGTAAACCCCCAATTTTTAGCGATATCTTACTATAATCAAGGGCCTCGTATACAACTGTTTATCATTATTATTTCGGCAATATGTAAGTCGTCATCTTAGATGGATCCTAGAAATCTTGACACCCTTAAATATACAAATAGGCAACCATATAAGAGACTTCTGGAATAAGGGAAATCTTCATTCCCTCTTCTTAAAAAAGCACTGCTTAGTTGTGGCAAAAATGAAATATGGACTGCCCCATTTGTAATATTTTAATACTATTAAAGGTTGGCGTTCAGAAAGCAGCCTTACCGTCACCCTATATAATCTAAGGTCACTACATAGGAAAAAATCTTTATTGGAAAAATATACTTCATACGTAAACAATATATAAATCCGACGATACAAATAGTATACACTTAAAACAACTACCGCTGTGGAACCTTCACCAAGTTTATAAGTCGCACAGAATTAGAAGAGCACCGACCTAGCTTAGATCTGACAAAAGCATTGATTTAAAAATGGATGTCCCGGAAACCAAACCGAAGTAATAAGGAATCCCAGTTCTCCCTGCTCCAACTTTTCAATCAAAAAAACACCAAAAAACATCCCACACAGTAAACTCCCGTGATTCATGGGTCTAGTTACCAAGCAGATACGACACATTTTTTCTGGGAAACCAAATGTGGTAAGTTTGAAAAGCTACGCCTCTCTCAGAACAGAGTAATCCAGAAACCAGTTCTCATTAATTATGGTCCAGATCAGCACACAAATTCTTGTGTCTACCAACTTCAATCTTCAGTTTTAATAGAATTACAAAAGCTTATCCAAATAATTGTAAGAATGAAATTCTATCAATCTGTTATATAAATCCAAGCAAAAAGGCTTGACGCCCGAAATAGAGATCTACATGAGTCGAAAGCATAGTTCTGGACCAACACCCTTTTGCTGTGTCCAATGCATGTGTACTCTCAAGGAAAAAACGTATAAGAGCCCCCGTTCCTGGAAAGGCGAGCGGCAGGCTCAGTGGAAAAGCTGTAAGAACTCGATATGGTAGCCAAACAATAACCAAAGGCATCCCGACCACCCTGACCAATCGCACATGACGACCCAAACAAGACTGGCGTCTGCCGAATTGAGAGAGAACTACAGAACGTTTCGTAACTGGGCCACGAAAGGAAGAGTGGGATGGAACGTCGAGAGGAAGGCGGAAATAGTGTGACGCGCGACAGGAATGCGCCTAGAGCTCGCGGCCGCGGGAAAAAGAAAGCAGGGGAGAGGGACGGCTTGGAGCCGGCAGGCGGGTGGCGCCGGCGTCCGCGCACCACCAAGTCCGACGCCGCCAAGATCAGGCAAGCGCCGCGCCGCCACCACGGAAAATCACGCGAAAACCAAAAAAACGCACAACAGGCCAAAAGGTAAGGCGCTATAGTCTGAGTTTTCGCGCGATGCAACACCTTTGGCTCGACCGAGAGGACGTTCGTAAAGGCTCGGTCGGTACGCAAATGATACAGTCTTTCGAGGCACCTTGCCCGCCCAGGTGCGTAGGTACCGATTAGACTGAATAAAACACCACCAGAACAGTTTATAAGCCTCTTTTGGCTTTGACTCGACTAGACTGGGCGCGGATATCCTGGCATACTATCCGTATCTGCCCAAGTTGTTGACTATTCCGATAGATCCCGCGATAACCAGGTGTATAATTAACTCCCTTAAGATAGTTTCTTCCTTCCGTTTGGAAAGTTAATATTCACAGAATAATTAAGAAAAAATTAGTATATTGATATATATATTATATATCTATATTATATACATATAATATGATATATATAATATATATATATACTATAATATATATTAATAATATATAGTATATATATTATATTTATATAATATAGTATATTATATATATATATATATATACAAGTATATATAATAGTCATATATATATATATAGTATATTAAGTATATATACTATTTAATATATATATTTTATATATATATACTACTGATATAATATATATATATAGTATATATAATATATGATATATATATAATATATTAAGTACGTATACTAGCTATATATATTTACTATATATAATATATATTTAATATATATATATATATATATTATATAATATAATACTATATATATATAATATAAATATATATATATATATTAATATAGTAGTATATATAATATACTATATAAATATAACTATACTAATATATGATGGTTGTATATATATACTAATATATATATATAATATAAATATATATCAAATTATTATATATATGAATATATATATATAATATATAGTAAATAAAAATACATTATAGATAAATATAATTCAATAGTATATGTCTATATAATAAACCTATATATATATATATGTTCTATTATATGTATAATATATATATATATATTATTTCAATCATTTATGTTGAGCTTGGACAAATACAATTATTCACTGATGATAAAGTACCTTTGGAACTTTCTAAATTATGGTAAAATATGGTAATATTAAGTATTATAAATAATTATCTTATTAAAAAATATTAAAATATATGGTAAAAATTTTCGATTTTTGTACTATATACAAATGAATTGGTATAATAAATTGCCAATTTTTATCCCACCACATTTTATTCTCACGTCTTAAGTTGTAATTACTAAATAGTAATTACCACTGACCTTATTTGTAACCCTTAATAGGTAAACGTGGCCTTTTTCATGACACCCAAAGCAAGTGGGGTCCTCTCGGACCCACTGATTAATTTGCGTTTTTATTGTCCAGGAACATTTAAAATTTTTGTGACACGTTTATTCACTTACTCGTTAATTTGTCACACTATCTGTGTTTATTTTACCACTGAAGTGAGAATAAATTGTATTTGTAGATAAAAATGTTGAGGGAAAAATGTTGTACTAGAATTCATCGGTACAAAAACAAGGTGTTTCAAAATCTCCACCATCGTCTAAAAAATTGCCAAAAAATACCTATTACCTATATAAAACGTTGGTTTTCTTTTGCATTTTGTAGCATTAAGCGACTGTCCCCAAAAACACTCAAGGCCTACATTACCAAACACCGGCTAGCCATTCACATCGTAATCTGAAATTGAAAATGTAAATTTGTGCTTTAGTTTATTTCTGACGCCCCTAAAAGGTAAATGTGTGCATGACGAAACTCCCACACGAGCTAGATTTATCCCTCGTAGTGTCTCGTTGCGAAGAAATCAACTCTGTCATACCATTTTCAAGCCTCAGTTATTCAAAAATTCTTAGCAGAAATATACACATTGTATATATAATAGCATATACGCCAGTATCTGGGGTTGCGCTTATATATAGTATATACTATTACTACAGTATATATATAGTATACGTAGTACTAACGTATGTAATTATTTATACTATATTATTATAGTTTTTTTTTATATATATATATATTTAATATTATATATATATACCGGTTATCTATATATCCTATAGTACTATATATACTATAGATATATATATAGTAGTTATTGTATATATCTTATATAATATATATATATATATATATTATATATAATATATAATATATATACTAGTTTATTATTATAAGTATAAATATATATATATTATTATAAAGTATTGTCTAAAAGAAAACCATGTGCTTTCCAAGATACGGGAGAGTGTTGACCATAAAATGTGTTTTTGCGTTGCAAGCCATCAGTATTTTCACTCCATATTTTGCGGGTTTGTTGGCTATATACTGCTTGAAAGGACACCCTTCCGTCCCGAAACCCTATATGAGCATAGTTATAGGTCCGCCAATGACTATACATTCTATAAAGGTATGTAACTATTGACCTGAAATCTACGCCAGTTCCAAATTTAGTTCCTTATTTTCCAATATGTGAGGCTTTCCTTCTTCTTTCAGCTCAGTATCGAGGGTCATCAAAATCGGAGTGACCGAAGCAAAAAAACAAAACTTCTTTCGGGTCATTTGCTGTTCGACTGTATGAATCCCATCAGCGCCATATCGTAATGTTCCACATTCTCCCCGAGTATGATGTGATTATCTTTACTTGCACACCACTGATAAATTACGTACTCCTATAAGAAGATGTCATCTCTACAACTGTTGCTTTTGCTATCGTTGCATTTTTAGTTTTATATTTTTTGCTGCAAATTCTCCGATTCTTATTGAGTTACATGCAACAATTTTCGATGACAAACGAATCATTCACATTAAAGAGCCGAATATTCTAAATGGAAATTAAAACTTTTCAGCAAGAGGAGAGTTTAGAGGAATGCTGGACAAAAAGTCACTGTAAACTTCTTTCGTTTCTTCCTACAAACGGGTTTTGGGATTCCGATAATGATTGCTCTTCTTGCTTTTATAGTTTCTACCCAATCCAGTTTATGCGTAGCGTCTTCAGACGGTTTAGATCCTCAATGTAAACCTTTCTTCTTACTCGGTGAGGCAGCTCTGCTGGTTGGTCAGATGTAGACGCCTCCATAACTGGAATTTCAACCTCTGTCTCTACCTCCTCTTCAAGCGATGTGGTTGGTACTCTTCATGCAGCTCTTCATCATATATGGATTCAATTTCAAGATGATCTTCAATTTCATCAAAACAGAGTCTAAATCATCTCTCTCTTAAATTATTAATAGTATTATTAATGTCCAAAGATTATTATAATCATTAAATACTCGAAAAAAAATTTTTTTACTCGCCCAATTCGTTTTCGGTAAATCTCTCAAAATACAGTTATATTCTTTTTTGAATTCTCGAAATTCTGACCATTGGAATGCGAAGAGAGAGTAACTAATAATAATTATAATCAGCTTACTCAACCTATACTTACAGTCTTGCGCACCCCCAAAGCCAAAACGCAGTAAAGTTGAGTAAACCTCACATCCATTACCATCAATTGAGATTACAGTCCCAGAGGTAAAGTACAAAAAGTATAGTATCATATATATAGTAATATATAATATTATATATAATTATATAGAAATGATTTAGAAATATTTCTTGAAATTAGCTATATAGCTATATATATAAATACCATGAATATATATATATATTATATATATATATATATATATATTATAATATATTTATATATACTTATATATATATAAATATATAATATATATATATATAAGGATATTAACGTATATTACTAGTATATATACGTAACCTATAGGGCGACAATATAGTAGTAATATGACTAAAACGCAGCCACTTATATACGGGTAGTTATTATATCATGGTGCGACTCGTGAGGTAGAAGTATAGGCTTGATGGGGTTGCGATTTCAACATACTCTGAATCCACTGACTATGACAGTTACATATATACGTAGCTATTGTTATTCAATATATACTATTTTATACTGCTCCTACTCATATATATATATATAAACTTATATATATCTATATAATATATATATAATATAGTATAATCCTACTGCGATCTTATATAGTCGCAATCTAGATATAATTCACACACCGTACGTATATATATATATACGAGCTGGTATAGATATATATTATATAGATTTAAGTAATATAATATAATTATATATAAGTTACCTATGATATTATACATCGCATTTTATACAAAAGGTTAGCCGCCTATGACATTATTTACTTCGATGACGGAGCAACCAATACATAAAAAAAAAAAGGTTACCTTTACGCACATGATATTAAAACTTAAAATATTAAAAATAATAAGTACTTACTTTATAATTAAATTGTAGATTTTATTATTTGTAGCTAAAGTCCATTCTTCTTGCTTTTTGACTTGCCAATATAAGTCATCACAAGTATTGTCAAAGGATGGATTCTGGACAAGTATCTCTCTCGATTGCGAAGCGGCAACGGAGGGCATTCAGCTTCACTTGCGCCCATTGTATTCCGGATAACGGCTTTTTATCTATTTTAGATCTAGAAAAGCCAATCTTTCAGCTTCAACAGGATGCATCTGGCGTATGTTATTTAAAAATGTCTTTTAGCAACTTTAATGTTTCTTCAAAGTCTGATCTGTTTAATTTTTCAATAATATACTTATAAGAATCAAGAGCTCCTTTCAGGGGAATAAAAAATTTCTCTTAGAAATTTTAAATCAAGTTCAGAATTGAGTCTCAAGATGTTAAAAAAAATGGAACTAACAGTTACCATCTTTTTAAATGCAACTGTGGAAATGAGGTTCTATATAATTTAAAATGTCACGCTCGAAAATTGAGAGCTGATTAGTAAGTGATTCACTATACGACAAAACCTCTTTCTTAGACTAGAGAAATTAAATTATTAATACACACTTTAACGCAGCAGCTTTTCTTAATTCGTATAGTAATTGGAGAGATTTTAACGATCTTTCTTCTTCTCTCACCTCACAAGACATCATACGTGTCGCCTCCAATTTCTTCCACTTACTGGTGGGCAATTACTGTTTCTAACTTTCTGAATTATTAATTGTAGTTCACATCACAGCTTGTTTTACTGAGATTACGTCTGCTTTTCGTTGATTGTAATGTTTATTATAGAACAGCATCGTACTGTGCGGCATTTATGCGGAAAACAGTGAGGCCAAATATCAAAGTAGGATCACGTCGAATAACCTTTGCAAACCTTCATGCTTGATCTTCGTGTTCCTGTTTGTTTGCTTCATTTAGAATTTTTCTTCAAAGCACTACTTACAGAAGCTCTCCTATGTTTCAAAAACTGTTTACAGTTCGGATGTTAGAATTTCCATCTTTTTTTAACAGTTTTTTAGGCAGACCTTTCCAATAGATAATTTCATCTAATACAGAACATCTCTGAGGAGATTGTGAGAAAAGGTTTGAATTAGCTCAAAGGCTAACAGAATTCTCAACTTCTGGACATTGAGAAATCTGACTGAGTTTCTTATCCAAATTAATCTTTGAGCGCATAACAAGGTACATAATGTGCATTTGGGTAAGGTCTTTATAAATACGCTTTACACCACTGGGAGCGTGTCCACGCATAACTGCGGCAGCCATCTATACTTCTGAGCAAATCAATTTTTTGACAGTTCCGTAAATGAGATTTAAATTGATCAGAAATAACGCTAAGTATGATGCTGGCCCTGTGAGTAAGCTGACTGTTACGAAAAGTCCCCAAAAATCTTTTCTTTTATAGTCCCGTATAATTCATAAGGCGCATAATGAGACGCTAAGTTGAATCTCGTGTTGATATTATCAGGCGTTTCATGCTTCGATTATCTGCCATGATAAAGCTAGCCTTGTGAAATTCCTCTTTTAATATGTGCATCCTACATATTTCCCAAGAGCAAGTAAGTAAATCATTTTGTATAGTCAGTGAAGTTTCCCTGTTGAAAACTAGTAGAACTTTTTAATATCGTGATCTTAATAAAGTTGAGCACTTTGAATTTACAAGGTCATCATGAATATAGCTATAATTAAGGGACATCTATACTTCTAACAGATAAACTCGACACCACGATTATACGGAATTCAGGAACTTTCTCATGACCCTCTTTCACATCGATCATACATTAAGTTGACACACAATTTGATGGCTTTGAGTTAAACTTACATTATGTGCGCGTCTCTCTTAATCGAACGTTATCTATTCTTTTACTTCGTCTCATTGCTCGATATGTGGCATTCAAAGTTTGTCTGACATAGTATGATGGAAAAGGCCAGACATCTATATATAAGTCTTCTTTTTAACATAAACATAATAATTTATTATCCTAATAATAGCTAGAGTTAGCCTTTCGACTTGTTGTATCACTGATTACACGATGGAGAAAAGCGTTCATGCTTTACCTATTTTGCGAGCTACGAATCAGCTAGGGCTATCAAATCGTCAGGCTACCAGATTGCTAGCCCATAAAGGAATCAATCTCCTTCAAAATAGCAACATGGAGGCAAAATAGCAGCCATTCTTTTCTAACTAAGAGAAACTGACCCCTCAGAGGAGCCCATAGTGTTCATGTTTAGACTGCCGAGATTTTTTGTTGATCTGCCTCTAATATCATCATCACAGTAGTGTGCTAATCAGCTTCTCCAGATATAATGCACAATAAGCCCGCGCTCAATCCTGGCTTTTGTCCTTCGTTTATGATTTCTGAGTTAATATTGTTTTAGTAATTGGCATCATGCTCTCATATCTTGTGCCTACCCAAGCTCTTTTATATTTAATTTTCTTCAGAGAAAATCTTGAATAAACTTAATGGTAGTTAAGCTACTTTATGTTTAATCACCTCACGACCTAGTTCAATTTTTGAGAACAGTGTTAACTATCAAACGGTATTGACTCAAAACAATGTAAAAATATCTATTAAAAACATTATTAACGTGTCGCAAAACATTCTCAAATCCACATCTACACTAAGACCCTCATCTCCAAAAATATGCTGGCGTGATTGCACGTAACTGACATAAAAAATTAAATCATTATCGGGATTCGAGTGTCCCGCTAGCTATGATCCCAATTGTAAAAATTAACCAAAACATATATTCGTATATATATTATATCATATAGATAGAGAGTGGTAATTGATATATAATATAGTATTAGTAGTATATATAAATATTTATCTAAAAATTGTAGTTAGTATGTACTTTATATTCTACATATATATTATTTTTTCTCATATTATATATATATATATATATAACCGTCCTATATATATATATATATATGATATCGCATAATATATATAAATAGTATATATATATATATATTTACTACAATATATAACTTAATAATTAATAATAAGTAATGATTCATAATTTAATAAATTCTATATAAAATTCCACCATATGTATAACATACGTACCTTAATCGGAAATAATAATAAATAATTGAATAAGACTAATCCCCCCAAAAATCTAGAATTAATAATCTAGATAGATTCTAGCGTACATTAATAATGAATAAATTTAATAATAGAAACGTTAGTGAATATAATATAATAATGTGAATCAATAATTAAGTGCGAAAAAACTTTCCAGATGACGATATAGTTATTCTCGAATATACTGATACTAAATGATAATGACATTCCTTTCTTATCAAACTGCCAACATCTTACATTTGCTGTAGATAATAAGCAATTACATTTCATCCAACTCAGGAAAAAACTCCGATATCATATGAATATAGTATCTACCGCATCTACAATGCACTTACGTACTATAATAGATGAATTAATCTCAATTCAGAAATAAATTATATTTGACGTAGATTGTGTCAACTTATCATGCAGAGGTCTGTCTGCAACACCCCTCTCTACCGCTGAGAGAGTAGGGCTTTCGCCCGGCAATTCTTAAGATCGCGTCCAAATTTGTAAGTATTTTATAATCTTTCTATAAATCGCTGCCCAGAAAAAGGTTGACAGACTGTAAAAAAAAAAATAAAAAAAAAATAAGTCAAAACAAAATAAACATAAGTGTGTAGAGCTAATTCATCAGAAGAGAACGCTGTCAATGAAATGATTGTGCGCTCGTTGGCCAGATTCCAGAAGGATTTTAATTAGTTCATATACCAAGTAAAGGAAATTTCCAAAATCATAACTTGTAATACAACCGAGTGAAGACACAGGATGATGTGTTTTATTTTTACACCCACCCAAAATCTCAGTTCAAGGCTTGAACCTTTGATAAAGTAAAAAAATTTCGACACTCAATTTAGTATACCTGGTATAGTATTGCATTGAATCAATTACTAAATGAGTAGAATTATATTACATAAAATTCCATTGGCAAGACGTATTGCCTCCAATGACTGCTCATAAGAAAGACTAGAAGAGTTCTTTAATTAAGTGTTATTAATCAAGAATTTTAAATGTTGTGTAGAAATGATATGTGAAGGAGGAAAGACCGTGAAAAAGTCACTAATTTTGAAAAGTATTCCGCCCCTATAATCCTTCCCTCTTCCTATTAAACCCATCACTTCCCGTCTCCAATATAGAACTTAATCGGGAATTTATATTCTAGAATGGTAAGAAATAAAGTCCACGTTAGACATAGTCGATATTCCTTGCCAAAAATCAGTATAACACTATGGTAAGTACAATATGTTTATTATAGTGTAAGTTGTAAAACAAGTTCTTCGAGAATTAGTAATTAAAGCTCACGACAATAATCCATTTGAACGGAATATATATTAGTCTAAATATGGTAAATAGAATATTATATTGTAATTAAGACAATTGTCTTCTATGTAGATACTTGAGGTATATATATAGATAAGTATATATGTATAAGGTGTTCAGATAATGAGAGGGAAGTTTAAACTGTAGGTACTCGCATGAGAGGTAATAAGGTAATAGAATCATAAAAACTACTGAGGATAAATAGTATATCATACACCAGAGATTTTTAATTCTGAGTATGTACATCTTTTAGGGAGGATATTATTCAAATGTATTAATTGTGAAAGCTCACCATTAATGAATGCTAATAAGTTGTAAATCACATACACAAACCAATAAATCTATATCGTGTTATTGAGTGAGAAAGAATTGCTTCTTCGGATGGCAATAGAAAGTTTTCATAAATGCCTACTATATATAATTAGTGAGGATCTTTATAGTATACGATGAGAATCCAGACTTTTTACTTAAATATAGACAACTACACCTAGAGATATGGTGTGAGAGCCAATGTATGCAATTAGTATAAATTTAACCATGGATATATAGTGATGAAATTTTAGGAAGAGGCTACTACCGACGAGCACGCAAGCCACTAAATCTTTGGTGTATATAACTGCTCAGCTGCCTCGGTTTATCCACCACTCGATGTGTTGTCCAATTATGGGGGGGATTCAAAACCACCCGGTTGATTATAGATATAAGTAAAACGCTTGAATATATATATTATATTATATATAGTTATAATATAGTATATATATTATAGATATATATATTATATATATTAATTAATTAATATAATATTATTAATATATAATATATATATTATATTATTAATATATATATAATATAATATATAATATATATTAATATTATATATATATATAAATAATATATAATATATATTAATATATATATATATTATATTATTAAAATTTAAATATAAATACTTTATATATTTAACTATCATAAAATACTAATCACAAAAACGTTCGAGATATATATATATATTATAGAGTTCGCGTAAGTAAAAAACTATCAAGAATCGCTTAGTATAATAAAAGCCAACACCTTTCACTTAACTTCTATATCTTCATATATCTCTCTCTCTCTCATGTGACTTCTTACTCTCTCTCTCTCTACTCTCTATCTCTCTCTACTCATCTCTCACTCATCTCTACTTCCTCCTGACAATCTGCTACTATCTCTCTCTACTATCTCTCTCACTCTCTCTCTCTTACTCTCACTTTTCATCTCTCTCTTTACTCTCTCTCTCTACTCTACTCACTACTACTCTCTCTCTCTCTCTTTCTCTACTCTCTCTCTTTCATCTTCACTCTCTCTCTCAGATTACTATATACTATCTATTCATATACTCATCTATATATTACTATATTAATAATTATAATATTATTATATTATTACCTTTATATAACAATATATATAATTATAATATATATTCATCTATATATATATTTATTCCTGCTTCCCTCAATACATCATTATACTACTCACGCATCTCCCTACTAGTCCCTCCTACACTCAAAAAAGTGCTTATTCCAACTCCTCTTATACCATATACTACAAAATCCCACACCCTCATTACCTTCACAACATTCTACAACCCATATTAATCTCCTCTGCTATTTATCATGTAAAAATCAATACAACTATATAAACTCCGATTACGAATTCAATTAAAATTCTTTTAAATAAATTCTTTTAATCTATTTGTCAGAGAAAATGAATGAATGTCAGAATAACAAAATTGTTTTATGTTTCAAGATGCTTTAGCAATTCTATTTCCCTCTCTCTCTCTCTCTTCTCTCTCTCTCTCGGTCTCTCTCTCTCTCTCTCTCGCTCTCTCTCTCTCTCTCTCTCTCTCTCTCTCTCTCTCTCCCTCTCTCTCTCTCTCTCTCGTCTCTCTCTCTCTCTCTACTCTCTCGATCTCAAACTACACATCACTATCTTTCACTCTAACCCTCTCCTTTCCATACTCTCTTTCTCCTCATCTCTCTCTTCTCTCTTCTCCACGACACATTGGGCCTTTTAAAAATTAGCGAATTAATAATACACAAGTCTATCAAACATTGTGTAACACTCATTATATAGGTGAACACATACTACTTATACTAAAAAACACCTACTCTACTATTCATATTTAGAGTATACTCCATATCATACAATCTCACACGAAACAAAATCTCAAACCACATATTCTATACCCAAGGTATCCCTATTTAACATAGGTACTTTTAATCGCTAAAATATAAATATATATTCTATCAAGATAGCTTATCAATAAGATATTCTGTGTGGGTCCCGCCCGGCTCCAATATTTTACATCTTCACGAATTTTTAATGTCCTGTGCTCACACAGAACCCACTATTATGGTGTATCTTAGTATGCTCTCACAATTGTCACCAGCCTACCTCTATTGCCTATCATTCAAGAGTACTAGGCCTCACCAAAATTAGATATTTACTCACCCTCAGAAAATATCCAATAATAGCTGTCACATGAGGAAGATTTCTCTCTGTTAATTGTGATCTAGGGAACAAAATCTAGCGCGGAACAACAGGTAGTTGAGTTGCACTGGTGTCACTTATGCACCTACTAATAGTAGTACACCACGATGCGCCCCTCTTAAATGACCGTTAAACGATTCGTTATATAAAGCAAATCGTAGCATCAAAAGATATATAACACAGAATGAAACTCTCAACGCCCGGTCTCAAGAGAAAAAATATAACGCCCTCGACAAAAAAAAAATAAACAGTCCTCAAAAAAAATATTCTCACCACAGCCACACTCTATAAACATGGCCATATATCACACACCACGTGGAGCTAGCCAAATAAAAAAAAAATCAAGAGCAGAAGAGTCAAGGCACAGAAAAACCCAAATATAAAATCGACACCACTGAGATTGTAGGTATAGATGTAGAAGAAATTATACAAGAC
This sequence comes from Trachelipus rathkii, assembly GCA_015478945.1. Taxonomy (NCBI): domain Eukaryota; kingdom Metazoa; phylum Arthropoda; class Malacostraca; order Isopoda; family Trachelipodidae; genus Trachelipus; species Trachelipus rathkii. Next base: position 8,573 of record JABUQX010023325.1, on the reverse strand, counting down.
AGTTATGCTAGAAAAATAAAGGAAAATAAAAAAAGTTTACAGGTTGCTTAAATGCACATAATAACAATCGGACAGTCTACACAATAATCGATATATAAAAGTATATAATGGCTCTCAATTATGGAAACAAAATTCATTGAAAAGGCAATCTAAAAAATAAGATGTTTTATCGATAATTGAAGATAAATCCGGTCATTCGACTTAAATAGTAAACTCAATATCATTTATAATATTGCTAAATTTATAGCATCAGAAATAAAACGAAAAATATAAAAAAAAAAACAAAAAAAAATAATTATACTATCTTTGAAGCCAGAGTCAAGGTTAAAATTGTCATACATAACAAAGTATGGCAACGTGGTCACAATTTATGATGAACACTTCATACTCATATATGGGCATTCCACGAAACTCACATCACAAATTTTGTTAGTAAGTCCTCTAATAAATTGCTGCAATTTAAGATTTATGCATCATTCCAGCTAAACTGCAAAATCCACAACATTTTCTAAAAATAATCATCAGAATTTTTAAATTCACACCTCTAAACTATATTAATAATTGATATATTCGCAGCAATTGCTACTTAAAAAATGTGCAGTTCAACATGTCACCCACTGAGAAAAAAAAAATTGTTATAGCAACACTAAAATATATATATAAATCAACATAAAATATATACCTTATAATACCTTGATGACCAAGTATTTAATTAGTATATATAGGTTAATAATACGTAATGAGACCCATAGTTATTTTTGGTTTTACATAAAATACCTATATCGCAGTCTACTATAATTAACTAACTTAATGTATTACAACCATATAACGATTTTTTCCGTCACTTAACATAAATTGTTTCATTCTATTTAATTTAAATAAATAAAATATCTTATACTTTTCTACTATAAATAATCTAATTAAATAATACTAAAAAAGTGAAATAAATAATATAAGAATTATAATTAAATAATATATTATTTACCAACGTATCCACCATGAATAAGCGATTTATAATATTATCAATAATATCCACCATAAAATGAAAAAGTGGGTATAATAATAATCTCCAGAACTCAAATCATTTCAATTCATTATATATATTAAAATCATTCTTGACAGGATAATATCACACTAAAGAAACCTATCTACATACTATAATCATTGCCACAATCCAAATCCCACCTAGTAATTTAACACCGTATTTTCATAACTCTATCATACTACTATTTAAAATATAATATAGAACAGACAAGGTAATTAACATATAATTTCGAACCTAAATTGTAAAATAAAATAATATTATATTTAATTGAAATAAATAGCTATAATATAAATTCACATACTCAGCTAATCACAATACATTGCTACAATCTATATTTTCAATTTACAATACATACTAGTGAAAAGTGTAATGGAATAATAGACTCGCTATAAATACAATAAGTGATAATATTAAAGTAAAGCTGATAAAATAAAGTAATAATCACTTTACAACCCAAACTCAAACTGTGCACAGTTACTGATGTCGTTGAATCAAGAAACACCCATCACTCCACATAATATATATATAAGTACAACACATTATTTCAATACCACCTACTCGTAAACTTTCAATTACTAACCGACAAAATATTTTATATAATAATACATCTCTCAAAAATAATATAATAATATATATAACAATATTCATATAATGTATACTCTATTATAAAAATATTATACAAACCCTAATATCAATGGAGCAGCTCAACTTTACAACCTTACTAACATTATCGACGTTAAAATATACTTGTTCGCATTTTATACATAAGTGTAGGCTCTCTCTAATGAATAGATATATATAACGCAGTCTATCAGCTCTCGCGAATACTCGATAAATCTTTCCACAGGTTTTCCGGTCGTGAAAACCCAAGAATTGTAGGAGTTAGCCCGGAAAATCGCACAAATAAATTCAGAGTGACATTGATAATTCAGGAGATACAGAAAACAACACACCAGAGACTATTGTCTGCTTTATTCACTGTTCCACTTCGTAGGTTATTGAGCTACTCAGAGAACTTGTGAGTGCACAAAAAAAACAAACTTTTGGAAACAAGTCACGTTTTGTGCGAATATGTAGCTATACAACAAAAAAAATATCATTTGCGAACCATATTTACATAAACCAACGACACCACATGCGAATATGATACTGATATGAAATCATCACGAGATTGAGCATATTGATCAAGAGCGGAGAGTCCCCAAAATTTTAATAGCGATAAGAAAGCGCAGCCGGTCGTGCTTGTATCTATGTCTCGGCAATAAACAATATCATGCTATACACACGAGGAAAACAACATATGAAGAGCCAAAGTAGATCACAGAGCCGCGTGGAGGTAGAGTGACTATTGTGTGAGGGGAGCACTTCTCCCAACACACACTCTCCCCCCTAAAGCTTTATGGTCAATGACAATATAAAACAACATGAAGACCAATTAATGGTAATATTTGTATCGCATTGGCGTAACCAGCCCGACGATGTTCACAGTTCACAAAAGAGAGGTATGAGATTCCAAATAACATATCTACACAGAGAGTGTCACCACATCTCCTGACTCAATACATTGAAATAAGGAATATATGAATATTTAATCATCATTTAGTAGAAATATTGTTCAGAGATGTTACCAACGTCATACAGGGAAATTATGATTACCGTATTCACGGAGATGTATCTCTTAGGAGTATACTGAATCAGAGTAATCATTTACTACATTAGGAGTATTATAGAGATATAAATAATTCGAAAGCACGAGTCATCTATTATTTTACACTTTAGATGCACTAATCTGGTTATTACATGCACGAGTTTAAAAAAATGATGGGACGATGTGTACTCCATTGCAAGAATTTATTCCACAGGTTCTCTAAGTTAATAGAAACAAATTGTAAATGGAAGTTTTGAAGAAATATAATGATGAGAATATTATTGAGGAGAAATAATGCTTACGCTAAACGAAAAATCCCATTATCCTTCAAGTAGTGGGGAGCACCGTTATACGAGTGTGAATGAACTTAAAGAGACTAATTTAGCAAGTTACACCAAGTTTTTCTGTTTTATTCATCAACTGGTCAATTTTTTATTAAAAGTAAGCTAATGTTCTCCGCAAAAGAAGCAGTGTTACGGTAATACAAAGAAAAGGAGATCTAAGGAATGTTTGTACACATTTCAATTATTCCAGTTTTTGCTATAAAATGACCATAAAAGAAATCAGAGAGAAGAGAACTTGGACTCCCATCCATATGGCGAAGGCAGCTTATGGGGCGGAGATCCAGAAAAATACTCACTTCGTTGAGTCGAATACAGGTGGAATAGCCATATTTGATTCTAGAAAGAATTGAATGTTTGAAAAGACCTTCTGCAAGTTTATATTATAAACAATCAATCATTTAGCTTTGACTGCTAACAGATGGCAAATACTTGAAAAATTTTCTAAGAGTTTTGCAACACTTCTCATAGTTACGGAAAACTATAAGGCAAATCAATTATATCATCAACTTATTTCCATAGTTTTGAGTCTCTCACATTATCCTCTCAAACTCTGAGGCATGAGCGGCAGATCTCAGACTTTAAAAGAAGAGCTGAAGAAGCATTAGAGTTTAGATTTATGAATTAAAAGGAAGAGAGGATCAATAGACATATATCAAAACAGAAATTGTTTTAAGTACTGTAGTAGACCCAAGATACCAACTGAACAATATTAGTTAATTTTCTTAAAATGGGATCAATCAACGATTATAAGGGTATAAGAAAGAGTAGAAAAACTATTTACTGCGACTGGCACAAAAAATGGTTATAGATTCTTAGGATTGTAGCAATGTATATGCGGCGAAATAAATATATAGTAATCTGAAGAGCTTGCGATTCTAAAAAAAATTCGTCGTGAATTTAGCTTTATAGTCACATCCCGTGAGCATGATATTTAGTGCACGATCATGGAGATCCATATAGTTGCAGTATTACCACGATGCATCAAGTACAAATATATTTATCCCACTATACACTAGGCCGCTACCTTTACTCTACAGACTATATAATCTTACAGTTAGTGATGTGTTCTACACTTGGAGTTGTTTTACTTGCTAAATTGTTGGCGATCAGGCAGTTCTCACCATCACAACGCGAACAGGGCAGAGCCCTATGCAGAGAGATGTAGGCGTGCTTAATGACTACGCGCCGCTAGAGATTTTCGAAAAAGCTACTATACGCAAATGTAAAGCTCGGGCGTGTGAATCACGCGAAGCTAAGCTTGGTTTTAAACTTAGATAAACGGAATCAAAACGAAGAAATATAGCAGCCTCGAAGCTGATCTGGCCGATTGCAATGAAGGGTCTGAAAGTACATTCTATATCTTCGTTAAAAGGAAACTTAGTAGGAAATTGGTTCTCCGTAGCACTTCAAGCCCAGTGGGATGTAAGAATCATGAACTAATGAACTCGTAATGCTGTGTGGAGAATGTGCACGAGATAATGTCCTTGAGTGAGTTGAGTTCTTATCTTGAGTGGAAAGTGACCAAGCTAAAAAGTTTTCAACTAGAAACACATAGACACTACATACTGTAGCACCCACGAACAACAAGAATTACTCTCCTTTCACATAGACATTCTTCACCCACACCACGATAGAGCAGACTATTCAATGTCGTGGAAGGACATTATGTCTCTCAGTTCACAAATTTTTTCGAAGCAGGATAACCTATGTTGTAATTTATTCAGTGATTATTCGAGAGTTATCGCAGACACGCTACGTGTATTCTACCAAGCAAAACTGATGCAGGTATCTGTCAAATAAAGTTATGCGACTGAATATCCATTAAGACATTCTCTATATGTTATACACGTACAAAGGCGTGAGAGATCTTGTTGTATAAACATCTACACGCAACAGGTATGGGCTTCATTAATGTTCCAATTGATTGGTATAAAGTGCTGGTTAACTTTATTACGGAGGAGATTAAAGGATGCAATAAAATTCAATAACAAATAGTTTTTAGGTAGTCAGTACAAATAATTCTTAGTAAACTAAGGATTGTAAAATATGTCGTATATAATATCTAGACCTTCAAAATGTAAACATTTATGTCTCAGTTAACAGATAAGTACATAGTTCATCCAAATTTATACATCTGTGCTCCTGTTACTATATTGGACTATTACCGGGTCTACATAAAAACACTGCATATACAAAATATTAAATACCACGAGGAAACCTTGACTACCTATATGAATGACCTAGGAAACATCGTATAGTTGAATAAATACCACTTTATACAATGAAGAAAAACATTCTTCTTACCATCCACTACACAAAAATAAAACTTGTGAGAAACAACCCTGAAAAACATGATAGTGAATGCTTCCCCTATATATGCTCAACGTTTCCTGGTCGTTCTGACGAGAAGAAAAATGCTGGGATATTTGATGGCCCACAAATACGGACACTCCTCCGTGATGCGCCTTTGCTATAACAATGACTGTGTTAGGCAAGAGCGTGGAATGTTTTTTCATATGTAACACAGAATTTTCTGGGGAGCAGGGAAAGCCGAGAACCACTAACATTGTTACAGGAACTGCTAGACAGTTCATTCCATGGATGTAGAATGAAAGTAATAGTATTCTGCTATACATCTCAATTAAGAAAATTTCGTATAACCTACGATATGTATTGATCAGCAGGTGAACGCTTCCACAAGATCTTAAAAATCATGGTAATATAATAAGGACGTTACCAGACCAAAATTTATCAAATATGATGGCCGCCTATTGTTGGAGCTTGAGAGGTATTCCAGACGCTATGCCACAGTTAATACGTCTACTAGAGAAAGTTACTACCATCGTAGGTATGTTACATTAACTAAACCCATTCCTTCTCATATACTAAATCATTTTGCCCATATACCTGTTATTCATATGTATTAATTTAAACATATACATCAATTCATGTATTAATCATTGCGATTTTGTTTTTTTCTTTTTTTTATTTTTTCCTTTTTTTTTTTTTCCCCTTTCTCCCCCCCCCCTTTTTTATCCCTTAAAAAAAATAATATATATATATATAAATATAAATTATTATTACTATAAATATTTATTTTAAAAATATAAAATTTTTATATATTTATATTTTTTGGATTAAATAATATATTTAAAAAAATATATATAAACAACTTATTAATATAATTTAGATATATTAAAGTTATAATTAAATATATATATATAATATTATTATATATCCAATTAAATTATGTGAGACCCTCTGAAAAAGGTAAAAAATCATAAAATTACAAATTGGTTACCACAACAATATCTCACAAATGCGATGTGATATGCAAAAACCCGATTACATTTTTGAATCAGCACATCAATTATCAATTGCAAAACCCCGTCACAAAAATTTCATTTTACCCAGTCATTTACAAAGTAATAAAACAAAAAGAAATAACTATTTCTTACCTATAGCAAACCATTCACATATAAAAAGATGTCAAAGAGAAACGGAAAATTCCTCGGTTAAGATATTTAAACTAAACTTCATTCGAATAAGCTCTAAGGTTAAATGACAGAACATAGCAGTTCCCATTTCAGGGATACCTATTCTTGTGGCTTCATAAAATATTCCTCCTGTTCTAAAAATCTTTCAACTTCGGACTATGACGTGACTGACAAGGTATTTATTGCTAGTGTTTCAAATTCATAAAAACTATTTCCAGTGTTTTCCACCATTTGAAGGGAATATCATTGTCTTCACTGTCAAATAGCAAACTATAATATTTGTTTATTTCTTGATTATGTATATTTCGTATGTAGCCTTTTACTTTATGGTACAATAATCAACATCTCAGAAAATGGACTTCGTATACCCCGCCCCCGCCGGTGCATCAAACGATTTTGATGCCCACAATTTCGTATTATTCGTTCCTTTGTAGCCCCGACTTTAGACCTTCAGCTTCACTTTCCCACTACGTAAATCATCGCACAGAAGAGTCAGGAGCTAAATTTCATACATTTCTTTCCATGCCTCAACGACCATATTTTTACTATTCATCTGATCATAATTAAATTTTTACTTTGAATCGCAGATCTAAGAAATAGCTACACACAAAATTTATCACATAGAAACTAGAAAGTCTTTTTTCTACTGATTTCTAAGCTCTTCAACGAGAGTGTAATTATTCCACTAAGCTTTGGCTGTTAATTGCCTATTAAAAATACATTTCATGCTAAAATGCGAAGAATCACTTGGCGACGTTACTTCACGTTAATGCTTGTTTTAGTGATGCTTGTCCAAAGCTCAAGAAATGGAATACATTTTCCACTGAAAAAGATCAGTCAACATTTTCTATGCATCAGCACGTTATTCTATAGGAGGAACTTTTGTTCAAAACAATCTTATAAGGCATATCATTAAAGTCTGTTCCAGCATGATAAAAAACGTCTTTGAATTAATTTATGCTGTTGACATTCAGCTGCATCTTAAAGTTTAAACTTTGCTCATACGCTGAAGGGGGATGAAAATGATGGATACTTCTGCAAGTAAAAAAATATCTTTAACTAGACTTCTGAAATATATTGAATCTTGAATGCCCATATTGCAACATGGAATAAACATGAAATTAATAGCAACCATCTCATCTGCCTAATAACCACTCATCTCATGTTGTCACATCATATAAATATCATAGGAATATCTTATTTCGTTTATAAATATTGAAAATAATCTCTTCTTTAGCTGAAGAATACAAAATATATGACAAAAAATTTTACGCCATCATAGTGCATATATTTTATTCTTTTTTTTGAAAAGAAAAAAAATAAAAATTGAATTGAAAAAATGAAAAAAAAAATTCTGCTAAATTCCAACTAGGTAAGCTATACTACCATGTTAAGCCACAATTATTCGCCCGAATAGTTTCGACAAAAATGACGAATAGCGAATTTTCGCATATTGTGGTATATAACCGTATAAAAATTGTTTAGGGGTGAGGGTCCATGAATGAAGTAATGATAGAAATAAATACCGTAACTTACCAATATTCGGTAGCACATCCCTATAAATATTTATAAATATATATAATATAATATAATATATAATTATATATATAGTATATATAAATATATATATTAAATAGTCATATATAATATAAATAATATTATATATATATATATTAATTTATCTATATATAATATATATATAATAATAATTTATAATATATATATATATTTATATAATATATTATAAATATAATAATAAGATAATATATTAATATATATATAATACCAAATATATATATATTACTATACGATTTATAATATATAAATATAAAAATATATAATTATAATCGATATATATATTATATAATATTATATATATATTATAATTATATATAATAATATATATAATATAAATTATAATATAATATATATATTATATATAATATTATATGATATAATAATAATATAATATATAAATCATATATATATATAATATTATATTATATATTAATATACTACAAAAAATAATCACATCTTCT
>JABUQX010023324.1:5000-22500 GCA_015478945.1 Trachelipus rathkii | reverse complement strand
AGGAAAAGAAAAGTAGTAGAAGAATATGACACAAGCTGAAAAGAAAGCCCAGCCTTACACAATCCCCTTCAATTAAACCTATTAGTGAGAAACTCGTCACAGTCAGAAAAGTCCACCCTAGAGCCTTCACAGGGACAGCGGGACAGACAATCACTATGCATAGCGTTTGAAGTGTAGGTGCATCCCCAGCCTAGTAGGCCCAACCATGCACACAAACCGCGCCATTCACTCGTATTATGCAATCTTATTATTTCTCGCCTCTGCCAAAACTCACATTTCTCTCCTGGCATTCATGCGTTTACTGACTCAATCCACTTTTTCTTTTGGTCTCCCCAGCCGGTCGATTCCCAACAACTTACCACTATACATCTGCATAACCAACCGACTGTCATCATCCTTTCCACATGATCAAACCATTTCAACGTACTTTCATTTATTCCCTCATTTACCCCTTTCTTCACGCCACATAACTCTCTAATACGTTCATTCCTCATTTTATCAATTCTTTTCACACCTAACACGCCCCTAAGATTTTCCATCTGAACACATTGAACTTTTAGATCGTATGCTTCCTTGTTTTCCATTCCAATTTCTCACTACTATAAATATAATAATAATAATAATAAATAAATAATAATAATAATAATAATAATAATAATAATAATAATAATAATAATAATAATAATAATAATAATAATTTTATTATTTTCCTACCGGAGTTCCTTCCAATTCTGAATCTTGCTCCAATCTCTGACTGCAGTTTCTAACATTGTCTGCACTTTCTAGGAGTTTATCCTCAGTTTCAACTGCACTTTAATATCCATAATCGACTCAAAAGTTAGTATTTTGTACTTTAATTAAAATAATAAATACTAAATAATAAAAAAAATAGCAAAAAATTTGTTGGGATACTCTTTATATAGAGGTTTAAGAAATATTTTATATAGGATATATTTTAATTAAAATATTGTTAAATTTTTTTTGCTTTTTAAGAGATTTTGTTGGGGTTGGGTTGGGTCAGTCATTGTGGGTTGGCTATTTATAAAGTATATACGAAATATACCCCTCATCATGTGTGAATGCATGGCATTAGAGCATTACATTAGAACATTAGAAATAAAAAGACAGTAAGAAGCCACATGGGCCTATCGAGACTATCCCAGTAAAGACAATAGAACCAATCACCAAACAACATGGTCATGCAAATTCACAAAGCACCCCAGGGCTTGTCAATAACTTACTGTATACACCAAAGTCTAAAAATTGCTGCATGCAAATCAACAAAGCCACCCTAGGGCTTGTCAATAAAATATAAATAGTCAATAACAAAAACACAAAGTCTACAACCAAAAGAAAAAAACTATAGCTAAAGTACCTATAGCACATTGCTAACCACACTACATGCTTCTAATAACTTTATAGTAATAACATGCAGTTTAACCTTAATAACTACTGTAACTAAAAACACGCCAATCTGACTTAGTCAAAATATACTATATGATATCCAAAACATCCATATAGCTACCTATCCAATCCATTCTTAAATGTTGCAACCGAGTCACACTCAACAACCTCCTGTGGTAAACTATCATTCAAAAATTTAACAACCCTATTACTGATGTGGCATGTTTTCTTATATCAAGATGGCATGTCTTCTCTTCTTAATTTCTTATTATGCCCCCCTGGTCTCCCATCCGTGCTCTATGAAGAATTTATTGGTTTCCATATTAATCAATAGATGTAAATATTGTTATAGACTTGTAACATTATTCCCCTCTGAAGATAGTCTTTCTTACAGAAAAACATTCCAACTCCTTCAGCCTCTCCTCTTAAAGCCAGAAATCATCTTTGTTACTCTACGTTGCAGCCCATCCAACATGTTCTAAAATCTTTCTTATAACAAGGGGCCCAAACTTGGCACCAATTGGTCTAATTTTACGTCTGAAATGAGCCACAACAACATTTAATTAAATTTACTTTATCTTGTAAATTTGAAATGCGATTTTATTATACCCAGCATCTTATTAGCTTATTCCTTGCTTCCAAACACTTGATTAGCTACTTTTAAATTACTTCTTTAAAATCATATCCAAGTTCTTTTCTTCGTCATCAACAAACTCCAAATCTATCTTTCCTATTCATATTGTAATTAAAATACTATTTGCAAGTTTGGGGTACCCATGTAAAGTATCTTACCCATTTGCTATTAAAATTAATTTCCACTTATCTGCCCACCACCCAAGAAGTTTATCAAGTTCATTTTGAATCTTATATATCCTTAAACTATTCCTAACTGAGGTAAGCCACTTTTAGTATATTCTGGAAACTTAGAAACCTTACATTTAAGTCCCTTACGCTCTAAATCCTTTATATACTGTATATATGAAGGAAACAATAGAAACCCAGCACGGGAACCCTGTGGGACACCACTCTTCACTTATTTTCCCATGATGACATTGCCATTTAGTTTACACACTGTTTTCTTATTCCACAACCACTCTTAATCCAACCATGTTACCACTCCACCTATATCACATTGCGATAACTCATCAGCCTTAGTTGGGGACCTTATCAAATGCCTGCGCTGAAACCTAAATATATAATATCAACTTCCATCTCTTCATCAACTCCAGCTATAATATATGGTTCCATTTATTGAAAAGCTTTGCCTGACGTGACCTACCCTTTCTGAAACCATGTTGGGAGTCGTACAATACCTTGTATTGTAAGTTGTAATGCCCCTATTCTATTATTGATTTTATTGCCACATACCATAAGTATAATCTACCCACACAGAATTCAACATTCATGATTTGTTAATAATGTTCATCATTAACAAATACACTAGCATACAACCTGGAAGGAGGAGGGGGCCCTACCAGAGGAGGAGGTACATGAGGAACTCTGGAAGTTTGGATATTGTTGAGGGAAGGGTGAACATGAGTATGAGGATTCAGTTCACGTAAAGCAGCTATAAGGGGAGAATGAATCCCACCTGCTGCCACAGGAGTTTCACGAGTAATCCGTACAGCAGTGAGATAAACCTCACAGGATTTAGAAATTAGGGGCGGTGGTTCCCCTTACAAAAATAACAATAAGGTTCATTGGCACAATTTTGGAAACACCATGAAAGTCCAATGAGCATTCGACAGCGTGGATGATTTACTAGGAAACCGAAACATGACCGTAATTGCCGGGGGCAGTTAAAGCAAACGCCGTACAAGAAACACATACTGAGACACTGGCCTATAGTAGCATACCTTATAAATCACCTTTAGATGCGGAAGAGGGGCCCTTGCTACTCAGTGCAGCGACTGGGAAAGGAGAGGTAGGACACCCCGGAAGGAGCCCCCTGAAGAGCCAAGTCTCATTAGCTCTAACAAAGTGCTGACCTCAAGGTCATTTGTTTATTTACTGAGGCCTTCAAAAAGTTATGAAGAGAACGAGACAATAGTTATACAAATTTGCGCCAACCGAGTTTTAAAATACGTAATTTCAGCTCATATTATAAAATAATCCTACAGGCTACAAGCTAGCTTTTTATAAATCATTTGGACCCCATACCAACAGTTTACCCATATCAAATAGGGTAAACTTTGCTTGCAGTTCGCTTCAAAGTCCAATTCACCCCCAAAAATTTTACTTTGTGAAGTCATAAATGAAAATCTCGATACCTTTTTAATGTTCATTCAATCAGTATGAAATGTTAAGAGCACGTATAATATAATTGGGCGAGTTACATCAACCGTTTTGTAAATGTGGAAATTTGGAAATTATTCCAGTTAATAATGGAAAACGATAGCGTATGCAAAATTGATAAATCTGTATCTATATCCGTATTGAACGCACATAAAATTGGATAAACTTATTAATACTGTAAAACAATAATTACGGAATTAAAAACAATGAAGAAATTCCTAGTTCAATGTTATTACTAAAAATGCATGGATAAATATTCGTATATTTTATTATTATTATTATTATTATTATTATTATTATTATTATTATTATTATTATTATTATTATTATTATTATTATTATTATTATTATTATTATTATTATTTATTGATTATTGATATTATTTTATTATTTATTGATTTATTATTATTATATTATATATATCAATTTTTATTATTATTATTATTCGATTCTGATATTTTATTATTATTATTTTAGTTTATTATTTATTATTATTATTATTATATTATTATTATTATTATTATTTTATATTGCAATTTTATACTTTGCTCTGTCTGCCCTAATTGGCATTTGCAGAGCTTTGATCGGTTATTTGCCACTCTCAAATATATATTTTTCATGGTGAAATTCAATTAAAATAACTATTAGTACATTTCCCAATGTATAAATTTTTGCTCCGCGCTGGTCTAATTTTGCCCCAACTGGATATACTTCATACAATTTTATTGATTTCAGCCATTTTGACAAATCAAAAGAAACCGCAGCTTTTTTCTGACGTCTAAAAGGGTTATTTGGGTATTTTTTTTTTTTTGTGTGTGTTGTCTGTAGTGATTTCTTTTGTATTTTTATTTGCTTGAAAAATCTATATTATTGTTTAAGACATTTTTCATTCGTCTCAATTTTTTTCAAAATTGACGCTCCAAACTTTTGAACTATAAGAGATAATGGGGCTCCAATTACCTAAATGTAACGCAGTATTAACATATTGAATTTGATCCCAGATCCTTGCGAAATTGGTCGCGAATTTCAAACCCTACTTTTTTATTTTTTTTTTTATTTTTTTGGTTTTGAATAATTTTAAAGTTACAATAATTTTTTTCTGGTCATGCTATCAGGATGAAGTTTTTAGAGCATATGTAGTCCGGGGAGGTAAACATTTTACTTAAGATAATTTTTTTTTTGGATATGCAGTAGTTTGGGATTTGTCCTTGGAACAAATTAAAAAAAAAAAAAAATTTTTACTATACAAAAAATTCATCTAAATAAAAAAGATGTATTCTCCCAGATCTTCTGCCCTGAATGGGCATCACCGATCCCACAGAAAGCAATTAGGCATTTCCATGGAAAATCAAAGAAAGTCCAAACCAGTTAGCAGACACCGAAAGTCTCCTACAACGTTTGATAGCATTAGGCTGGGGGCCTTTCCTGAAGACTTGAAGAAGTAGAACAGGGATATATATATATATATATATAATATATATATATATATATATATATATATATATATATATATATATATATTTTATTTTTATAAAAAATTATTATTTTTAATATAAATATTTATATAAATATATATTATATATAAGATATAGAAAAAATAAAAAAATATATATATATATAATATTATATCTGATATATATATATATATATTATCTCACCTTCTTTCCCCAGACTGGGGCAAGATGCGTCACATGCACTGGAAACAGAAAAATAGTAGAATATAACGCAAATCGAAAAGAAAGCCAAGCCTTACCGCAGTCAGAAAAAAATACACCCTAGGCTTTCACGGAACTGCGAAGACCCCACTATGGCATTTCATCAATGTTGGGTTCACCCCTTGGCCTAGGTGGGCCACAATTCATACCCCTCACAAAACCCACCATTCACTTCTTCTGTTTATGCACATTTTTCTCTTCTGCTGCCAAAAGCTCAATTTCTTCCTCCAGGCATCCATTTACATGACTCCATCCACTTTTTCTTCGGTCTCCCAGCCGGTCGGTCCCAACACACTCATCACTATACATCCGTTTAACCAACCGACTATCATCCATCCTTTCCACATGGAACCAAAACATCTCAACATACTTTCATTTATTCTCTCATTTACTCCTTTCTTCACACTAAACAACTCACCCTATGCTTTCATATATATATATATATATATATTATATATATATATATATATATATATATATATAGTAATATATTTTATATATATATATATATATATATATATATATATATATATATTATATATATATTATATATATATATATATATATATATATATATATATATATATATATATATATATATATATATATATATATATATAATATATATATATATATTATATATATATATATATATATATATAATATATATATATATATATTATAAGAGTGATCGAAGGAAAGAGTTGAACAGTATAAGGCTGAAGGATAAAGGTTAGAAAAAGTTAGAATGTTGGGATCGTTTTGCAAGTCATTTTTAAGTTAGGTAGGAAATACAGGAAAGTGGGTAAGAAAGTCTAAGCGTATCTTTGAAATTAGAGAAAGCCATTTGGGTGATGAGAGTTAAAATCACATAGAATGGATGATTTCAGAGGAAAGGTGAAAGGGAGAGGGAAGAGAGAGAGACAGACAGAGAGAGACAGGACAGAGAGAGAGAGGAAGAGAGAGTTGCTAAATTTGAATTAAGCATCGGAAGAATTTATGAGGCCTCTTGAGGTTTGGAAACAGGGAGTATAGATATACCAGACAGATGAATTAATAATAGATTAACAGGATAAGCTTGAGTTCATAAGTAAGAAAATCGGAAAGACTTCAAATGAGGAGAAGAAACAAAACATTCATCATTCGGCACAAAGGGACAAACCAGAGTGTGGGCACGATCCGTTACTCCGTAACTACCGGAACTAAGTTTTTTGAGTATTGGAGTAAAGACTCGTTTACTTTTTTTTCATGGTAACGCACCGAAAACCTTCGTCATTTTTTACCTCCGTTAACATTTTAGTTCGTACATTTTGTTCGACTTTCTTTGAATGTTGATAGCCAATTGACCACCCCGATCAAGCTATTAATTTCTTTTTTATAAATATATATATATAATATATATGTATATATATATATATAAATTATATAATATATATATATATTATATATATATTATATATATATAATATATATATAATATATATATATATATTATATATATATATATATATATAAGGAGTAAGGGGAATTCTGCCTTAGAATAATGAATAAGGGATGGTGCTTTCGTAATAATGAAAAATGAATGTGACTATAGTGTGGTGGGAACACTTTCGAAAATCTGCATAAACATTTGGCATAATGAAGAGGTGCTGTTGAATGTGTGTAGGTTGATGGTGCATGTGAAGCGAATAGGCATTTTTGGATGAGGTCAATAATTGTAGGTAATATGTAGAGTTGAGAAAGTTGAAGGAATTATGGTACAATCTGCAAGATATTAAATGAATTACTGTGAAATGCATTCAAGAATGGAGGCGAATAATGATTGATTGATTTGGAAGTGTGTGTAACAAAACGTTTATGGAAGCTATAGTTCCGAGGAATGGAGGAGAACAGTAATAGTACCTTTATTAAGGGGTATAAGGGAGATAAGAAGAGTCTGGTGGTAGAAAAATTATAGGGGAATACTTATTAAGTGTAGTAGGGAAGAATATATACTGGTTTTGTTCGAAGAATGCGTCGAGTGACTGAAAGACGATGATTGGGAAGAACAAGATGCGTTTAGAATGGTAGAGGATGTGTGGATCAAATCTTTACATGAAAACAAATGATTGTGAAATTTGATGGAGAAGAAGAATAAATCGTTTTGTTTTTTTATTGCAAACAGGCGATATGATATGTTAATAGTGAAAAGCTCTATGGCAGATTGTTTTGATTATATGGTGTTGGTGATAAGCTTCTGAATGGAATCAAAAGTACGCATGGCAATAGTGAAGCGTGTGAAAGAATAAATGGTGTCAAAAGTGATTGCGTTTAATATTAATACGGAGTGATTGCAGGGTGTGCTATTGTCTTCAATATGGTTCATCAATTTGTATATGGATTGGGGTTATGAAAAAATTAGAGATGGGGGTTGGCAGGGAAATGGTGTTAGAATGATGGAAAATGGAAGCGAGTTGGAGGTTGCCCTACCTAATATATGCGGTTGATTGGGTTTTGTGTGGCGAATCTGAGAGAGTTTGAGAGGATTTGGTAGAGAGATTTGGCAGGGTGTAAAAGAAGATGTTTGAAGTTAAGCGTTAGAAAAGAATAAGGTTTATGGTTGTGAGTGGAGGACAGTCCTCGTGTGAAGTTATGTGAAGATGCTGTGAGCAGCTGGAAAACAAGTGTCTGAGTTTAAATATTTTGGCAATATGTTGGATGAAAAGGGGAAAGGATGATGCAGAGTGCAGAAGGAAGAGTTTTGAATGCTAGGAAGTTGAGCTTGGCTGCAATTAAATCGTGCTTTTGGATTACAGGACTAAATCTTGAGTATTTCTAGAGTCTTACATGAGGGTATGTATTTTAATAATTAATGATAATGTTGAAAATTTAATATACATTAACCAATAAAATTACCTTAAGGATACCGTAATAAAATGTCCGTAGTCAAAGCTAAAAGTACGGAGTAATGAAGTAAGTAACTGACTTCGTTACTTTTTCTTTTCAAAAAAATTAGAATAACGATAACGTAAAAACTAATTTTTTCCGAGTAACGTTGTACGATAACCATAGTAGAGATATTATTAGTACTTCAATCCAATGTTGTAATTTTCCGACCAACCTTGTGTGTGGTGCAGTGTACTTTTCATGGTCAAAAAAATTGCCCCGCCAAAAATAAAAAAATTAAATGCTTTTATTTAGCAAAACGTAAAAGGTCATATATATATTTTTTAATATTTATCGTGGTAATTTTTTTTTAAGGAAATTAAAAATATTTTGTTTTTAAATATTGCTGGATTACTTTTTTTTTCTTTTACATCAACCACCACTCACGGGCTGGCCCTTTTCAAGGAGGGGGCAGAAAGCATAAAAACATAGAAAACCCGCCCCAATCCCTAGCTTTTAACGCCAATCTCTCAGGTGAGCGCAGACGGGGGCTTTAAAGAGGTCTCTTTAAAACAGTTTGGAAAAAACAGAAAAGGAGGCAAGGAGTTCCACAGAACACAGAAGTAGCTGGAAGGAAAGAGGCACCACGACGAACAAGTCTGGGGTTAGCAATAATTACGCAACATTCATGCGAGAGCAAGGCACCTTTGTGATACGAGGGTGACGCAAGAGTGGTGGAATGCAAGAGGTCAGCTCCCCCGAGCACTTGCCACAGTAGTACCTATAGAAAAGAGATAGTGCGCCAACGTCACGTCGCAGAGATAAAGGATCAAGGGAGTTTAAAAGAAGGGGACAGTTTATTAGTCTCTTACTTTAGAATAAATCATTTTTAAATAGATGGGTGGAAGCAGGAAACCCCCCCCCCCATATGTGAGAACAGTACTCCATAAAAGGCGAATAAGCCCCTTATATAACTGGAGAACTGTTGGAGAGGAAAAAAATTCTCACAACCTAAACAAGAACCTCCCTTTATCTTCTTGAAGTCGCCTTAGCAACCATTGTAATATTAGGTTTCCAAGACAATTTGTTGTTTATGTTGAGACCAAGAATGTTTATGTTATTCGCAGGTGAGACGTTAGAGCCGTCGAAGAAAATAGGAAAGTTAGGGAGGGTTTTTGAAAGGGAGATGTTGAAGAAGTTGAGTTTTTTAAAGAGTTGAACTTTACAAGTACGGTGACCCCCCCCCACCCGGGGGGGGGGGGGAAAAAAAATTTTTTTTTTTTCCCATCCAGATCTGCAAGATAGCAATCAGAAAGCTGAAGACGGAGACTGCCTCTAGATGCAAAGAGGAAAGCAGATTTTAGAATAAGTTAGAAGAATGGAGAGTTGAGTCATCGGCGAAGATAGTTGGAACAGAGTTAAAGAAAGTACAAGCTGAGAGATCGTGATTGAAAAAGTTTGGAATGTCAAGCGCACCACGCAAGACTCCCCATATCCCTAAGGGCAGAAGACCATAAATCAGTGATAGGAAAGTATGTCACCAGTTGACTTCGAACGTGCGAAAGCCATACTGATGATCTGGAAAAAGGAGATTGAGACTCCAGATGATCCAGGAAATTGAGAGTTAAGAAGAGTTTTGCAAAGACTTTAGATAGAATACAAGTGATACTTTTATGGCGATAGTTTGAAGGATCAGAACGGCTACCTTTTTTCGGATCGGTTGGACATGGCGCCGCTTCAGCACTGAGGAAAATTTTTAGGTGTTTGGTAATAGTTAGTAGGTTGAACGAAGGACAGCGCCGGTTAGGATGCACACTCCCTTCAAAACACGGGGAGGAATGCCAGTCCGGGCCACTAGCCTTTCCTAGGCGTTCATAGATTCAGGATCTCATGCACACACAATCATGTGTGATCACAGGTAAGGCATGGGAAATCTGAGGAGTTGAGAAAGAGGAGGAGGGAATGCCAGAATTCGTCCAGGGTAGATTGATGCAAGAAGAGGCCTATTCTCTTATCATATATCCTTGGTTTGTTAGCAAATAGTACATTGAATTTGTATTTTCAATTCTAAAAGTACCATTTCAGAAAAAATTGCCCGACAATATTCCTATCTATCTTGACCTTACTCGGTAATACATATAACGGAGTAACGATAACGGAACCACTTTTTTGAGTAACGATGCCCACCTCTGGGTAATGGAATAACACAACCGCCTTTGGATGAAAATTGAGGATAAAGACAGGAGAGGAACAGATCAGGGTGTTGCTGTTCAGAATGGCTTAAATTAAACACCTAAAAGTTTCGATTTAAGAATTAAAGATTAGGTTTTGACTACGACATTTTATTACCGGTTATCTTAGGTAATATTGGTTAATGTATAGTTAAATTTCAAACATTTATTCATTATTATTAAAATACATACCTCATGTTAAGACTCTAGAATACTCAGATTAGTCCCGGTACATCCAAAGAGATTTAATTGCCACCAGCCACCTTCCTACCATTTCAACTTTCCTACTACCCTCTGCATCATCCTTTCCCTTTTCATCAAACATATAGCTAAAATAATATTTAAACTTCAGATACTTGTTCCAATTGCTTCTCATCCAACACGATCTTACACCTCGGATACTACTCGCCCAAAGCCATCAACATTACTCCTATCTACAATTTACTTTCAAATTCTTCTTTTCATACCTCAACCAATCCTCTTTAAACTTTCTTCAGATTTCCCACAAAACCAAATCATCAGCGAATAAGCAGGGCACCCTCCATTCTTGTCAGTCTAACATCGCCTAAACATACCTTAATTTTTCATTAAGCTCATCCATTACAAATAAATAGCCATGGAGACATCATCTCTGATAAACTCCACTATTAAGTTTACATCATTCACGTTCACTTCACTACCGACAAACACACTTTTGATTCCAATCAGAAGTCTACGACCTACACTGTTATTATCACTAATACCTGGCCGAGCTTCTCGATTAATCCCGTCATACGCCTGTTGAAAGTCCATAAAAGCTAAATACCAATTTATTGTTTCTTCTCTTTCATTTCTCATTTGCTTCAAATGTAAAAATTTGATCTTTTAATAATCTCTGCCACCACAGTTACAAGTGATATTAACATGGCATGTGGGTCAGATAGAAGAAAAAATTATCAGACCAAATTTGGATATGCTCTTCAAAATTTTCAACGGGTCTGTATTGAACAAAAGCCACGCCTTCATTTGCCTAAGTTGAAATGTAAGCAACGTTTGTGATTGGGTTTATAAACAAGCAAATATCTTAATCTCTTTCTTTAATGGCAATCCTCCTCTTATTGGTCGATTTCGAACAAAGTTAATTAAATAGTTTTTATTAAAAATATTAGGACTTTCCTTCTAAACTCTTCTTGCCCGATAATACTTAAAAATATTGTGATTATAAAAGTAAATTTTGCTATAGTATGAAAGCCATATTATATATCTTGTGTAATTGAAGGCAAATTTTGCCAGTGAGAAATATACAATAATCCTCGCTCTGATAGGTTCCAAAAATAGATATAACATGTGGATTGAAGACTATAATTTATAACAATTAATACCTTGTACCTAACTCAATGCCTAACACTATTTTTACATAGTGGGCCAATCCGTCGATACATTGCAAAAAACACGATGACCAAAAATAATCAAACAGATTTTATTGAAAAATTACGACGATTTTACCTGTCGATTTGGGTATAGGTCCAAAACAATTACCGTTTCCACAGCTCTGCTTGTATAGTAATGCCAAATATAGAAGACAGGTTCAATGATAAACAAGAACATAACAATACGAATTAAGTTGCTGTGGAATAGCTTTATCATTAGTGAAGAATGCAAACTCTTAAAACGGTACAATCGATTTATTACTCTCAATTTAAGTCTAGGTATAAACTAAGTACCGTATTAAAAAATATAAATTCAAAAATTGCCATAAACACATACACATGCGTATTGTTAATTCCTCTTTGTTTTATAAAAATAAAAATATTAATAAGGTTGTTTAGGGTAATAAAGACGTAAAATTTTAAAATGAAGTAAGAAAAATAAGACTTTAAAAAGAGTCAAACTGAAAACATAAAATAATAACTGAAAATTAAACATAATAAAAATTGAAAATAAGTTTCTTTTTTAGAAATAATAATACAATAAACGCATCCATTTAACACATCTAGGCCTTCATTTAAATATCTAGACCTAAAGCTTCAGTTCTAAGCCTACTACTGCCACCTTACTATCTAACCAGACAAACTAATATAAGTATACTATGCAACTACTATCGCAGACTACTAATATAAAGTATTACTTAATTCTAAATACAGTAAATTTATAATAATTCATATTTTTAAAATAATTTCAGGACTGTTGTAACAATCAATGTTCATTTTTAACACTAATCTTTAATAAAGATTCAAATGTTTTTATGTTTTCTGTGAAGTTGAGGCTTCACCTGTGTGGGTTCGAAGGTGAACTTTCAAATTACTTTTCTGATTAAAACTTTTATCACAGAAAAAACACTTAAAGGGCTTTACAGCCGTATGGGTTCGAATGTGAGTTTCTAAATTACATTTCTTATTAAAACTTTTCTCGCAGTAAGAACACTCAAATAGCTTTTCACCCGTGTGGATTTGAATGTGAGTTTTTAAATCATATTTACGTTTAAAACTTTTCTCACAGTAAGAACACTTAAATGGTTTTTCACCCGTGTGGGTTCGAATGTGAGTTTTTAAGTAAAATTTCCGATTAAAACCTTTAGCACAGTAAGAACACTTAAATGGTTTTTCAAGAGTGTGGTTTCCAATATGATACTTTAAACTATATTTACTAACAAACTTTTTGGCACAATAAGAGCACTTGAATTCTTTATTATTATTATTATTATTATTATTATTATTATTATTATTATTATTATTATTATTATTATTATTATTTTCTTTCTCAAAAAGATTATTATTATAAATATTTGTCCATTTTTTAATAACACATCAAGGCAAAGCTGAAGGAGCCGACCAGCTGATAAGAGACAACATCGTTGTGTTGTTTCGTATCAAAACTTTTGGACCTTAAAAAGTGGCTCTGTCTCATAGTAAATTTTTGCTTGTGGTAAGGCGGCTTCTGCTTCAACTTAACTTATAACTGAAAAATAAAAATACAAAATACGACTAAACTTAATAGATTAGTCTTGCCAAAGGAAGAAGCAAAAAAAAAGAACAAATAAATGAGAATGATTTGTTGAAAATTATAAGTCATGGCTTTTTTGAACCAGATTATGAAAGGTAATAACGTCAATTAAAACAATGACAGGTCAACATCAGAAATAATCGCCCATAAATCAGAAACGACAAATAATTTGTAATGACTCCCGCCGAGCCGCATAGCAATGTCTTAGCTACACGAGCGGTCGACTCTCCGAAGAATGCTTTTGTATACATTGTTGATTGCCAATGAAACAGCGTGTTTCACATTTTTAAACTATGACGTCATCAATCAATCATGAAATCATTTGCTAATCCATAATTTTAATAGAGCGTGCACGACGAACCGCAAAGCTATTACTAATATGATTTTCTTTCCAGAAATAAGTCCTGGTCCTGTTGATGGCTCCCATCATTTCTTTATTAGCAATAATAATAATAATAATAATAATATAATAATAATAATATAATAGAGGTGAGAATAATAATATAATAAATAAATAAATGAATCATAATAATAATAATAACATCACTATGGGAAGCTTTACGGCAGGTGTTAGTAATATAAGGCGACTGGTGTTGCGTGTGGTGGGATCTGCTCTGAAATGGATCGAAACAATATGTAATGACGAAATTAGTGGAACCGTGTGTAAGAATAATGGTGGTCATAAAGTGATTGGTTTAATATTAATAGCGGAGTGAGGAGGGAAGTGTTATGTCCCCTCTGGGGTTTAATTTACACCATTTGTATTGGATGGGTTATCCGAAATAGAATCTAGGACATGAGGTGGGAGTGGGCACGGACCAAATGGTGGGATTAGAATGATGGAGAAATGGAGGTGAGTGGAAGGTGGCCCTACCTATATGATACTGGGCACGCGTGGAAGATAGAGATTTTGGAGAATTCTGTGTGGCCCGAATCTGAAGAGAGTATTTGAAGAGGATTGGGTAGAGAGGATTTGGCAGGGTGTGTAAAAGGAGGGGTTTGAAGCTAAAAGTAGATATAGAGATTAAGGTTATGGTTTGTGAGTCCGGGAGACAGTCGACCTCCCGGTGTGAAATTTGTTAGATTTGGTGAGGCAGTCGACAAGTGGTCCGGTTTCAGACAGTATTTAAGGATACATGGATGGATGAAAAGGAGAACGGATGATGCCTGCAGAGTGTAGTAGGCAAAGTTTGTAGTGAATGGCCAGGAAAGGTGGCTGGTAGCAGTTATCATCTCGCTTGGTGGATTTGTAAAAGGAAATAAGAATCTTGATTGCGCTAAGAGTCCTTACATGGTGGTATGTTACATGTTACCTGTGATTATACCGTAATAGAGGTTAGTGAGAACTATAGTCTGGAATACCAGAAAATTAATAAGATCTAAGTTCAAATGTGTTCAGAATGACAATCTTTAGGGGCCGTGTTAGGAATGTGAAAAGAATCGATATAAATGAGGATGAACGTAATCTCGTATTAGAGAGTTATGTTGGTGTGAAGCAAAGGGGTAATGAAGAGAATAAATGAAAAGTACGATTTCCATGGTTTGCTCATGTGGAAAGGATGAATGACAGTCCGTTGGTAAGCGGAGATGTTATAAGTGTCGGATGAGTGTGTTGGCGGGGAATCGCCGGCTGGAAGACCCGAAGAAAAGTGGGAATTAAGTCCAGTAGAGGAATGTCTTCAGAAGGAGAAAGAAATGTGAGTTTGGCAGAGGGAGAATAAAGGTGCATAATCAGGAGGGAATGAACGGGGTTTTTGTGAGGGGGCACTTGTTGTGGACCACTGGGCCAGGGGCATGAACCCTAACACTTGAACGATATGCATAGTGAAGCTCTAGGGTGGGCATAATTTCTGATTTGGAAGAGTTTCTCACTAATAAGGATATAGAGGGGGCGGTATTAGGCTGGGCTTTCTTTCGACTTGTGTCAATTCTTTCTTTTACCGACTTTTCTATTTCGATCCGGGCAAATGTCCACGGACGACCACACTTGGGGGAAAAAGACACAGGATGATATTATAACTAATTAATAGGAATAATATCAGATAAATTCATCAGATACGGGAAATTAATAACTAGCAATAATAAATAATAATAGGATAATATAATAATAAGTGGGAATAATCTACTGAAAGAGTGAATGCAAAAAATCAGCGTATGAACTTTTCGTGAAATACAATGAAGAATACCAAATCTACTCTTAGGAACGGATTTCATTAGAACCAGACTGGTCTTGCATCATTAATATAAAACCAACAATATTAATCACGAGTTTTAGACTTCCTAAAAGGTACATAGCACAGTCTCTCCTACATTTAAAATTATAATGATCAACGGAAGCTTGAATTCGCTTCGCCTTTCATCTCATTTAAAACTCAAGGAAAAGATTATATTTTAATATCAAATATTCAAATAATTTTTAAGAGGTTTTAATTTTAACATCCGAGTTTGGAACAGACAGGGTACTCAACCCACGACTTCGGCGACAACCAATGTGAAATGGCGGTAATTTCCGAACTTAGCTTTGCAATCACTTAGCCCAAAATCAAGGAAGCAACGCAATGCTGCTTTTTTTTCGAGCTCTATGAAACGTCTATCTTGAAGAGGAGTTTTTTCTGCCTCGGGCCTTATTTAGGGTTGTTGTAGCCGATTTAATGGCTGAAAAATATTCCGGTCGACAGCTAACATTTGAGTTTCAACTTTACATTTTTTGTCCAAGAAATGTCTTTGGAAACTTAAACCATAGCACAGGAGGGTCTATTCTAATTAACTAAAAAACAATGTAGACATCAGGATTTTCATATCCCACCGACCGGAAAGCTGCCCGAATGGACCTAGTGGCAATACCCGAGCAATTTTCCAAAAGCCCACGCTGAAAATGGTTTTTTCCTAAATAGAAAAATTGCGATAAATTTCTGTTCTCTCGTCTTGTTCGACTCCGATCCAATACGAATTTTCAGGGTATGTAGTTGGAGGCGTAGAGGGACAACCTTTTTACATCCATCTTCGATTCATTTTACTTGGCATGCAAACTTTTTGCCTCTGGCAAGGGAAAAATGGAAAATAACTTAAAAATTTATTTTTGGGTATACCAAAAGAAATAAATTCCCCAGAATGTTCATGTGCGAATGCCACGTGATTTTTTTTGTGGCAATGTTTGCAATGACCCAAGTTCAAGTTTCAGGGGAAACCAAGGAGGCATATGATTTATGATGATAAAAAGTGTGATTCCCAATCATAACCTGCCCTATGATAAGTTTGATATTGATCGGTCGAACATTACTAGCGTAGAATCAAAAATCCTAACCTTCCGCACTTTGGGAATAATCAACGAATTAAATCGTCCTCTTGCTCTTTTTCATGTTACTCTCGCTGAAGACCAACCACATGCCCACTACATTAGGTTCGTTCAAGACGCTATGCAAACCTCAGTTGTTAAATTGTTATATTGTACACAACCCCAATGTTCTTTCTCAATAGAATTCCCAAAATAAAAAATCTTGACTGGCATTTCAACTTAATCAATTTTAATTGCCATCCCTTCCTTGCATCGGGAGGACACTAGCACCACACACCGACTTACTATACCCACAGGGATTATCATCATCGTCCTTTCCATATGATCCAATACCATCTTAAAATATACATGTGTTTATCTCTCATCCATTACGCCTTTTCTTCACGTCAACCAGTCACAACTCTCGTAATCATGCCTCACTAAACACGTTCATTCCTCATCTTTTCCCCCACCCCCTAAGCATTATCCATCTATGGAACAGATTGGTTACCGGTTAGATCCCATATACCGCTTCGATTGGTCGTTCACGACACACGTTAAAGTTTCAACTAATATACAATAAGCAGGCAATAATAACAAACTCTCATGCAGAACCCAAGCACATCAAGATTGATCCGGGCTTGCATTTACCAAGGATTAATTGCACCAGCCACCTTCCTGTCATTTCTGCATCATCCACCGCAATAGATTCATTCAACATATATAATAAATAT
>JABUQX010023323.1:47500-54532 GCA_015478945.1 Trachelipus rathkii | reverse complement strand
TGTGGACCTAATATTTTTTTTGGTTTTGTAACCTATATAGTGTAATATGTTATGTGATCACAAAAACATTGCCAATGGTAATTTTGTGCATTTAAAAACCAAAGGTGAATTGAGCGACATAAAGGAAACGCGTTTAAACCACACAACTTCAGAACTGTACAATCAATGCCATGTTCCCACTATGGTGTTTGTTAGGGCGGTGTGTGTTGTGGTGGGTTACTGATCAGTGAGAAAAAATGTGGTTATTGTTGGCTGTGCATGCCCCCGGTGCTTTGTTGTTCAATGAGAAAATAGTCCCGGCCGTGGTCGGTCAAACCTGGTACAGAGAAAATAGACAGTAATATAAAGTTATAAATAAAATGGATTTACTTTTTAAATACTTTTGGATTGCATCGCATTGATTATACCAAAAATTCAAATTCAATTTCAAATTCATACTCAAATTCAAATTCAAATTCAAAGTATTTTATTCAGAAATTATGAATTACCTTAATAAATTTAAAATACATATATGTACAAATAACCATAAAGTATACTAATAATAAAAATATAAATAATAATACAATATATAATAATATATAAAATCTGAAAATGGGCTAGTAATTGCAACACTAGATTGTGTCCTTCATCCAAAACATAATAACAGTCTTGTTTAAACTTAAATAACTGAATATAAGAATTATAATATTTATTTGAAAAGGGGGCTACTAATTGCAACACAGGATTGTGTCCTTTGAGTCTCAAACATAATAACAGTCTTGTTTAAACTTAAACAATTGAATAAAAAGATTATAATATATAAAAGTAATACATATCTGAAAAGGAGATACTAATCGCAACACATGATTGTGTACTATGAGTCCTAAATATAATGTCTTGTTTGAACTTAAATAATTGAATATAAGAATTCTGATTATTACAATACAACTGTAATAAAATAAATACTAACTAAAATGTTCCCACTGTGTTATTGGAGAGACAGCAATGCCACAACTGAAGAGTTCATCAGCATCCTGTGCCAGAGCCATAGTGGACACGAACCCCCCATAATTCCAACCCCAAATCACTATTCGCTTCTCATCAATGAAATGAAGATTTTCTTTTAAATAGCGAACGACTGCCAATTGGTCTGTAACTTCTTTACCGCCTAAGTTTAGAAACACAAAGAAAAAAGTTATAGAAAAACAATTCACATTTCGGTGAATTCCTCTCATAAATCTTCTCACTGTTATATTTTTAATGCCCAATATATTATATATATATATATATTTATATATTATATTTATCTGTATATATTATATATCATATATATATATTATATATAATATTATATAATATATATATATCAATATATATATATATATATATTATATATATATATTATATATTAAATATATATAATATTAGACTATTCACTGATATATATATACTAGTTTATTTCCCTTCATCTGAAGAAATCTGGAAAAGAGCAATTATATCATCCCAAAGCTAAAACCAGGAAATCCCTCATGCCCCTCTTCCTACCGCCCAATCTCACCCCTCATACCCGCTTTCCTAGCCTTACCATTTCCATGTCAGTAGTCTCCGTTCTAGTAACTTACTTTTAAAAAGCTATAGTATTGAATACATAAAATACCATCCCCCATAACAATGTTCACATGGATTCCCAAAAAACACGCACTCCAAGCCGAGTAGGAATTGAGTGCTTTTCAGTTTCTAAGTAATGCGCTAGGGTAATGTATTTTGTTTTCTTCATGTAGTATTGTGATGTTGCTTCCTTCGATTGATCGAGGCTTTGTTTGGGGTGTTTGTTAATTTCTTATGTTATTCTATGGTCATTCAAAAACGGGTGCCACCCATTGGTGGGCGTAGTTTTATGTTGGGGGAATGGTTTTCTAATATTGGTGGTATATTTGATGTTTATTATTGATGTGCAGTGCCCCGCCGGCTATGTTCTTTAGTCATGTTTAGCTTTCCCTGGTTGCTTGATGCTGTTATGTTCGTATCGTGTGTGAGAGTCCAAATGTGGTGTGTCCAGTGTTACCTCTAAGAATTTTGGGGGTTTTGTTAATGGGCTGAGATACCATGTATGGTTGTATGAGGAATGTTGGAGCGTTGGGTTGAGCCCCAGAGTTGGCGCGTCAGTTATGAGTTGAAAGATAGAATGATTCATTTAGGTTGTTTAGATGATGCAAACATATCTATTATGCAGGCGCCCAAGTTTGAATTTTGATTGAGTATTGTTAGGTTTAGATAGTTCTTTATTTCGCTCTTGGTCTGTGGATGTGTTGTGGTGGCCGTATAGTGTTCATACTACGTAGTTTTGTGTATGATTGTATGGTTTGTTGTGGTATTGTGTAGTTAGCGGCAGTGAATAATTGAAGTAAGGTAGTTAAGAGGATAGGATGTTTTCCTTGGGGTTACGCCACTTTTAATGTTATCTATATTGGGGTTTCTGTTATTGATTGTATTTTCCTTGGTGTACAGCTCAACTTTTAAGTTTTATTATTATGTGGTTTCTTGTTATGAGTTTGTATTGCTTCCTTGGGTCGCCACTTTTAATGTCCTTATTATAATGTGTGATTCTTGTTATGATTTGTTGTGCTTTTTCTCCCTGATAGGATTTTTACCCCATTTGAAATTATGAGATTATTTGACTTTCATATTTTGGGGATCTAGGTTGTATCTGCGGAACTGTGTTCAAAAAGCGGTTGTTTATTGTCGGATTAACTATATGTACGTTTTGTGGTGGGCCTGAGTTTAAACCCGTTTACTATGGGGTTGTATAGAGTTGTGGAACAACTTGTGGTTGAGTGGTGTGGGTTTTGTGGAAGCCGATGTTGAAAACTTTTGTTTGGGATAGTGTGAGTATTTTTTTATTTAATGTTTTTCTAGAATTTACACAGAGTGATAGTAGTGAAGATTTTGTATAGAAGAGTGGTTAAGGTCTTTTCTAGGTTTTAGCTTGGGGATGATAATTGCTCTTCTTGTCGATGATGAAGGCAAAATAAAGTTATATATATATAGTATATATATCATATAGATATATATTAATATATAATATATATATATATATTATATATAATATATTATATATAATAATATATAATATATATATATAAATTATACTGTATATTAAATGAATCTTAAGTGAAAGTGTTTATGAAGCAAGAAATGACGGTTCTATTTTAATTAGTTATAGATAATAATAATAATTAATAATTAATAATAATATAGATGAAAATAATAATAATAAGTATAATAATAATTAGATATAGATAAGAATAATAATAGAATAATAAAAAATAAATAATAAATAATAATAAATAATATAATAATAATAAATAAAATAATAATAATTATTTAGAAAATAAAAATAATAATGATAAATTACTGTTCACAGATTTCTGATTAAAGGAAATGAGATTAATTATTATATTATTAATTATGATTATTATTATATTATAATTTATATTATTATTAATATTATTAAAAAAATATAAATACTTTTAAAACATTTTATATAGTATATTGTTATTATTAAATGTGAGTTTTATTGTTACTCGTGCTTACTTGTGTCCCCTTGAAAGACCCGGACCCCCCGTCCGTCGAGTGTAATGTAAGGCGGTAAATAATGTCCTTTTCGAAGCAACGGTAAGTGCATTAGTGAACTTTCAATTTGAACTGACGCTTTGAGTGCCAGGACTGCGTACCTGCAAATAAGTGGATTAGGGCTGGGAGGGTTGATTTTTATGAGGAAAATAAAAAATTATGCAGGAAAAGGTAAAGAATCAACGTCTCCTCTCTTACAGAAGGGGTCCCCCTCTAGCAATACCAAACCTAGGGGTAGCAATTACAACAGTAAGTTAAAAGCAAGTAAAAAGTTCCCTTCCTAGAATAGGGTATCGCCCGAGAAATGAGAGCTTTAAATAAAAATTTCTAACATTCATTGATCGAAGTTAACTGGAGCAGCTAATCTTTAATTATTCTACCTAACCTAACCTAACTCAACCTAACCTTACCTAACTCAACCTAACCTTATCTAATTCAATCTAACATAACCTAACTCAACCTAACCTTACCTAATTCAACCTAACCTTACCTAATTCAACCTAACCTTACCTAACTCAACAAAACCTAACCTAACTCAACATAACCTTACTTAACTCAAACCTAACCTTACTTAACTCAACCTAACCTTACCTAACTCAACATAACCTAACCTAACTCAACCTAACCTTACTTAACTCAACCTAACCTTACTTAACTCAACCTAACCTTACCTAACTTAACCTAACCTTACCTAACTCAACCTAACCTTACCTAACTCAACCTAACCTTACTTAACTCAACCTAACCTTACTTAACTCAACCTAACCTTACCTAACTCAACATAACCTAACCTAACTCAACCTAACCTTACCTAACTCAACTTAACCTCACCTAATCTAATTGGGGCGGAAAACGACTTCTTTTAAGTCTTTTGAATCGAATATGAGTTTATGAAGATTTGAATTTAACTTAAAAAAAAAAAATGAACTTGCTTTCTGGGCCTTCGAAAAGATCTTGATTTCTAACTTTTCAAACGGAAAATACTCTGAAAGAAGTTTTTTTTACTACTACTGTTCTACTACGACACTTGACTACACTACTACTACTATACTATAATACTACTAAATAATTTAATATAAATAATAATACATAATATAATACTTGCCCTGAGTTTGCAATTTAACTTGTCAATAATAATAATAATTAATAATGAATATATAATAAATAATTAATATAAAATAATATAATGATAATGAATAATGATAATGATAATGATAATGATAATAATAATAATAATAATAATAATAATAATAATAATAATAATAATACTGCCCTGAGTGGTGAAGATAACTGTCAATAATCAAAGCAGAAATGGATAATAATAATCGAAAATAATCGATTAATAATAATTAAATAATAATTAATAATAATAATAATGAATTAACAATAAAACTTAGCTTAGCGTACGCTGTGTAGTGAACAACCATTGCGATATGTAGGGATTTCATCCTCCTTAGTCCCGGTGGTAGTAGGAGCTGAACGTGGGCAGTGTACATTGGCTCCCCCTCAAGCTCGACCCTGAATGTCTTCACTTCGGGCATTGCTAATGTGGACACGAGTTGTCTCAAAGAACTGTAGTCATTTAGAACTGTTATAATCTGTAAATAGAATAATAATAAATAATAATAATAATAATAATAATAATAATAATAATAACACCCTCTCCCTACCTGACCTGTACTGGAATTACTGAGGTGTAACTTCTATCAAAGTTTTAACGGAACTACCAAAATGATACTTCAACCATAATGGGATCATTCATACACTGATTTAACCCTCTTTAAAGGTTGCAAAATCACTAACTGTATGATACGAGAAACCGACTTAAATCAAACAGATCAAACAAATAATTTTTCTCTTTCGTAATTAGAAATATTAAAATGTTAGATACTTAAAAACATATGTTAATATCTCGTAAAACTACTAAGGTGTGACCAGAATTATTGAGATATAAAGTATCCTTACCCATCATGTTCTAAAACTACTGAGCTAAAATCTTTTCCTATCTAATCTGTCCTAAAACTACAATGGATAAACATATTTAGTTTAAAAGAAAAGAAAGTTATTTCTAAGCAGTGTATTAGAGTATGCTGTGAAAAAGAAGAAGAGAAAAAAAAATTGGAAATAAGAAAATAGGAATAAAAATCTTTCGTTGAAATATATAAAAAAAAAAGTTTATCAACTGAAGATAAAGTTTCTGTAAATAATTTTTATACTCCTGCAACCACTCGACAGCAAAGGCCTATTTAGACACTAATTATATGAAACTAGCACTAATTGTTTACAAAGGAAACTTTATAAGTTTATAAAAATTCTCATTGGTCACATAGGAGACTTCATTAGTTTTCAAAAGAACTAATTGGTTACATAGGGACTTCATAAGTTTCCATCGACCCAATTGGATACATAGGGGGCTTCATAAGCTTCCAAAAGACCTATTTGATTACTTAGGGAGCTTCAATAGTTATTTAAAAAAAAAATTTAATTGAATACATAGGGTACTAAAGTTTCCAAAAGTACTTGACCTCGAGATTGTGCGTTGATATTAGGTATGTCCTTGGTACATCTGGTCCCAGACACTCAAGCACGAAATATGAAAACTCTGGAGAAAAGTGAGCTTTGCTGTATAGACAGTCATTGGTTGCGTTTTCGGCTTCGAAGCAGGACAAACATTCGGGTGACCTTAAAAGTGTTGAAGTCAAAATGTCGGAGACTCGGTACAAATGTCGTTCACTTGGTCGCTCTTCCGCTGTTCCCAAAAAGAAACTGAAATGATGAAAGTGAGTAAATAAAAAATTTAGAAATTTTATAAAAGAAAAGAATATGTGAGCTATATATAAATTTACATTGGAAGCATGGAGAAGGAAGCAAAATTCTTTAGAGAACCAGAAAGGATGATTGACCAAAGAAGACAAAGACTAGAAATAAAGAAAGAAAGAAAGTTGAACAAAAGGGACAGAGAGGAGGAAGAGGAAGAGGAAGAGAAAGGTATTTTTATTTAGATAATCACAACTCACTGCACAACCCTTTTCAAGGAGGGGACAGAGAAAAAAAAGACAGAATAGAGGCCACTTAAGCTCAAATCTAATTCAAATCTCTCATGTGGGCGCAGACATGAGCTAAAGTTTTTATGGAACCAGAAAGGATAACAAACCAAAGAGTAAAATAAGGAAAACAAGAAACACGATACGAGGGGAGAGAAAGAAAGAAAAAAAATTGAATAAGATGAGAGTAGAGAGAGATAAAAGAGTTTAATTGAAAGAGATTTTTTTTTTACTTTTGGTTAAAGTTTCTACCTAGCGCAAATTCCGCAGATCAGCACAGACCAAACTTTGAAGTAATGAAGAATAAATTCAACAAGAAATACAGAAGATTGAAGATAATTCCACAGAACAGAGGTGGCTGAAAAGAAGAATGTAC
>JABUQX010023323.1:0-40000 GCA_015478945.1 Trachelipus rathkii | reverse complement strand
AATATATATAATATATATATTAATATATATATTAATATATATATATATAATATATATATATATATATATACATATATATATATATATATATCATATATATATATATAATAATAATATATATATATATATATATATATATATATATATATATATATATATATATTATATATATAGTATATATATATAATATTATATATTATATATACTAAAAAAAAAGTAAAAAATAAAGAAATAAAAAAAATACACAGAAAAAATACACTAAAGTAATTTACGAGAACACACATTAAAATTGATTTGTAGTTATTAAAAAAGTATTTAAAAAAAGGTGCCAATCAGTATTTAATGATAATATATAAAAAAAGTACAAAAAAAAGAATAATAAAAAAGAGGCATTCAGAAAAAAGCACCAAATTTTCCCTAAAATAGTTACCAGCAAGGGTTTCTTTTGTATAAGTACAAGTACCATAATAATTAATAATAATAATAATAATAATAATAATAATAATAATAATAATAATAATAATAATAATAATAATAAAATAAAAATAATAATAAATAATAATAATTAGTTTGGTACTTTTTCATCATAGTTTGTTGGCGACACGTGGATTAAGAACTAAAAAATTAATAAACTTTAAAAATATTTCTAATATAAAACAATATCATAACGTCATTTATTAATTATTATTATTATTATTATTATTATTATTATTATTATTATTATCCTAAAAAAAAAAAACCCCAATTTTTCCCAATGAGATTTCATATCAGTATCACGTTTCTGGATTTCGCGTTACCCGTACTTTTTTGCACGTCATCTATTTTTGATGTGACGTCATCGAATATTATTGATATGTCTGTATCTATTAAAATTTTATTTATGTATGCTGACGTTCGTTGTGGTTTTCACGTCATCCGTTTACTTGCACGTCATCTATTGATTTTGATGTGAAGTCATCGAATTAATTAATCGTTTACATATTTAGTTATTGCTTGTTTTTGATTAACGTCATTTTTTATCCTTTACATCATCTTTTGTTCTTCCTAAATGTAATTTTTTAAATTCGTTAATATACAATATTATTTTTTTTAAATTAAAAGCTCACATATCACGGGCATAGCCCTATTCAAGGAGGGGAACGTATCTAGGTAATTGTTACCTAGAATCCGGACGAGGGATTGAACTCAGGCTCTATACCTCGCAACTCTGTCGTTGAGCTATAATATTTTGATTTATAGATTTATGTATTGAAGCATTTGAAAATATAGTGTCATCAATTTATGCAAAAAAAATTCTAATTAAAATAAATGACGTTTACTTTGAAAGATTAAACCATTAAAATTGATAATTTAATAAAAAAAATAGTCCTATACAATTGACTAATGTATAAGAGTTTGTAAAATTAAATGATGCAAATATATCGTCATAATATAAACGTCATCTTAAAACTAAATAAATGAAATCTTTACATTAATTTTTTTTAAAGAATTTAATTTAAATGACGTTTTGAAATCTTCATATTATAAACGTCATTTTAAAATGTAAATCAAATGACGGTACACTAGAAATGTCGTCATAAAATCTTCGCATTTGAAATATTAAATTTATAATTAAACTTAAATGACGTCATGAAGCTTTCACATTATAAATGTTATCTTAAAAATTAATAAAATAACCTAATACAATCTTCACATTATAAACATTATCATAAAAATTAAATTTAACGGATATAAAATCTTCGCATTGGAAACGAAATCTTAAAAATTATACTTAAGTGATTTTGGAACTCTTCATTTTATAAAGACCATCTTAAAAGTATGTCATAAAAGATGTCATGAAATCTTCAAATTAGAAACATCATTTATAAAATTAAATGACATCATGAAATTTCGCATTATAACCGTCACCGTCATCTTAAAAATTAAACTTAAATGGCGTTATGAATTTCCACATAGAATCGTTAACTTAAAACTGATTTAATTGACGTTATGTAATCTTCATATTATAAATAATCTTAAAAATTAAATAAAATTGCATCATAAAATCTTCACATAATGAACGTCATCTTAAAAATTAAACTTGATAATTACGTAATGAAATCTTTCACATTGAAAATGAATGTTATCTTAAATGATGTTATTAAATCTTCATATTAGTAACGTTATCGAAAAAATTAAGCTTAAATTACGTCATAAAATCTTTACATTGGAATTGTCTTATCAAAAATTAAATTAAATGAATTGAACAAATCTTTAAGCTAGAAACGTTGTCTTAAATATAAAACTTAAATAATGTTTGGAAGTCTTTGTATTATAAACGATAACTTTAAATAAAAATTAAACTTAGATGACGTTATAAAATCTTTACATTGGAAATATATGTTAGCATTAAAATTTAACTTAGATGACGTTATGAAACCTTCACATTGGAAATACATTTTATCTTAAAATTTAAATGACGATAAGAAATCTTCAGATTACAAACGCTGTATTTTAAAAATTAAATTTAATTGACGTTATGAAATCTTCAAATTGCAAACGTTATACTTAAAATTTAAATGACAATAGGAAAACTTCAAATTACAAACGTTATATCTTAAAAATTAAATTTAAATGACGTTATGAAATCTTCTCATATTAGAAACGTTATTTTAATTCATAAAAATGAACATTACTGAATCGATAAAATAACATTAATTAAATCTCCCACACAAACCACAATGTGGAGGCCACTAACTGGTCTTTCACCCCGTTTGGGGGCTTCACATCCCTCGCATTGGGGTTTCGGGGGTTTCCCAGGTCCAACACCCACAGAGATATTTTGGGATTATTTTGTCCCGCCTGAAAAACAAGATGCTGCATAAATTGTTAAGCAAAAAAAGGATTAATAATAATAATAATAATAATAATAATAATAATAATAATAATAATAATAATAATAATAATAATAATAATAATAATAATAATAATAATAATAATAATAAATTAATAATTAGACGAACTTTAGGGTACTTGAGCGCGGTGACTGTTGGATATTGCTTGTCCTTTTGGTAATGTATAATGGGCACGTCATCAACAGCGGTGTCATTGAACGTGGCATAGGCGAGTTTCGTCCCTTGTGTAGAAAACCACGTCGCTACTTTGATACCCAATATTTCACCTGTAGTATAATATATATATATATATATATATATATAATATATATATATATATAAATTATATTTTAATATATATATATATATATATATATATAATAATATATATATATATAATATATATAATATAATATAATATAATATTATATATATATATTATATATATATATTATATATATAAATATAACATATATATATTATTATATATATATATTATAATATATATATATATATATATATATATATAATATATATATATATATATATATATATATATATATATATATATATATATATATATATATATATATATATATATATATATATATATATATATATTATATAACACTCAATGTTTAAAATGTTTGCTCTGTAAAAGAAACAATGTTTGTTTCCCCAAAAATACCAAAAATGACCACAATAATATGAAAATGGCAAGCCAAAAATATTAAAAAGCAGAAAAAAGTTTGAGTTGTGTCATTTTTCCGTGGTTGTAGAAGAAGAAGAAGAAGAGGCTGTTGATGTGTGGGAGATTATCCCGTGTAGAGGTATGAATGTTCTTAGATTTTGTGATATTGAGGAACACCATGATTTCTCTGTCCCTAATAAAAATAAGAGATGTCCCAAGACTACTTTACACCATTGACCTTTTATTTTTCAGTTTGGTGGGAGACCTTTCAGATTCAGAGGAGTAACGAAGGGTGGAGTAGTCTGCAAAGGAGTGGATAGGAGATAAAGTGCCTGGTAGAAGGCCATTGTATAAAAAAAAAAGTAGAATAAAAGTTGGGAATAGGATAGAACCTTGAGGAATACCACCATTAATAGATAGATTTAAAGAATGAATGATGACCACCTGCAGCAGCTGCTAAAGAACAACCTGAAAAGAAATCGGAGAGAAAGTTACAGGAAGGAGGACATATCGCTAGCGATAAAGTTGAGCGCTAGCGATAAAGGGAATATATGTAAAGCTTTAGATATGCTTAGCAGCACACCAAAAGATTCGCCAAAATGTCAAAGAGGAGAAAACTATGATTCAGAAAGACAGGAAAGAAGATCACAGGAAGACCTCCTCTTAATTAAGGAAGATCACCTGAAGACCTCCTCTTAATTAAGGAAGATCACCGGAAGACCTCCTCTCAAGGAAGACATATTTGTCATCAGAGATTTAAATAAAAAAAAAAAGTTCACACCTCAGGGGCATAGACCTATTCTAGGAGGGGAACTTCTCTAGGTAATTTCTACCTAGGGTCCGGAATAGGGATCGAACCCGCGCCCTTGCCATGCGACTCTATCGAGATAAAAAAAGAAGAATTAAAATGTTTCTAAATGTACCTCCTTTAAGGATAACTTTGGGAGGAACCGTGGTTAAAGAAAAAGGACGATTCTTAGATGGAAAAGAAAGGGTCCCTTCTTAGAGGGAAAAGAAAGGGTCCCTTCTTAGAGGGAAAAGAAAGGGTCCCTTCTTAGAGGGAAAAGAAAGGGTAAAACGAAAAATTCAAGGAATGATAATCATCTCGTTAAAAGTTTTGTATAATCCGGTATAGTTCATTTTGAAAAAAAAATTTTTTAAATTGATAGAGATAACGATTGTCGGTCTTGCATTTAGGAATGCTGAGGAAAGAAGGGTAGGATACCAAACATCATCAGAGAGCGAAAGTTTTGAGAACCATGGCATTAATGGTTAATAAGTTTCAGATACATGGCTTTGAAAATTGTGCAAGTCATAGACATTTTGAGAAATAGATATAATGATTGTGTCCCAGATTTTATCAGTGGGGTGGTGAAAATTATAATGAGACTGCCGGGAGAAGCATGTTTCAAGTTTCTTTCACAGGGAAATTAGTGAGCAACTGGATAGTCCTGAGGAACAGCTTACGTTGTACCAGCGAAAGTATAAAAGAATTAAACAATAATTTTATCGAAAGAAAGAGATGTGAGAGAGTTCGTGGGAGATAACAAGTAGATAAGACGAATTATCCTATACTCCACCTCTTCAAAGAGACCTCTCTAATTGGAACCACTCAAAATAAATGACACATATTCGTTCATTTCATGGACGAACTACACACAGATAAAGAGCAAGCAAGTTGAATTATTTGTGAAGAATTTTTGCAAAAGCTTCATAGCACGTAGCAACTTTGAAACATGTTATTAAAGAAAAATAACGATTCCAAATAGAAGTTTTTAAAAAAAATACAAGTAACATAATGGACAGACAGAAAGATTCGAGGTGTGTGGAAGGTTACGTCTAGTAGAAAATTTAAAGAATTTAATTTTTGATGTATTAAAAATTACCATGTTTTTCATGCCTCAATAAGAAATTTGCGAAAGATCAGAATTTCGTTGCCCCAAGACCACATTCCAAGTATGAGTTATTTTCTGTTGGGTGGGAAGAACCTTTTTCAAAATGGAAAGAATAGTGAAGGTGGAGTTATCAATAAAGGAGTGGAAATGTGATGAAGTGATAGAGAGTGAATCGTTAATGAAAAGTACAAAAGGCAAGAATATAATGCAGAATCTTGAGGATCACCACCTTAATAGATTTAAAACATGAAATGCAGCCTTCAGCAACACCATTAATAGAACGACTGGAAAGGAAACCAAAAGTAAGCTAATGGAAATGGATATCAAAAGTGGAAGGTTAGAGGTCATACTTTGTTCCAGACTCTATTGAAGGGTTTTTATATGTTAAAAGATATGTAAATACACCCCGTTGAGCTTAACCCATGAAGTATTAAGTATGGCTTTTAGGTCCCTTTTAACTCCGTTGCTCACTGGTTCATGCCTTTTACTTTTTGCTTTTCACCTTCTCAGAGAGTATTTCTAACATACTCCCGACTGCATATTATTTATCCGACTCCAGCCACCCTCTATTTTCATCACCTGTTCCCCTATAGATTTACAAGCACATACGAGAACATTACCTTTAAAAACAAAACAACTGAAATGGCGAAACTTGAAACTACCTTGGAGATGCTTGTAAGGGCAACATCCTTGCAACACCTTATCCACTTCTTCCTCATCACAACTTTGGAGTTTGTGGCCTCCAGTGATGGGGATGCTGCACCCTGGACCATATGCTTGCTCTGGTCCGTGGTGTATTTCATTCATTTCTACTACATTCGCTATCGTCTGTCTAATTTTCAGCTTGTTGAACACCACCTTTCTTCATCTAAACCTCACCTCTTGTTTTTGACCGAAAGTGCGGTGCTCGAGCACTCCAACAGGAAATCAAACTCTGTTCTTCATTACTGTCTCTCTTTTCATTTTCAGCCAAATACTGTTATTGTGCAAACAATTATATATTTGTTAACGTTTGCTCTCGTGTTTCTACCTCGGAGTCTTCTGAACTTTCCACCTTGTGACTCAGACTCTTTTGACAGTCTATTTGACATTTGTTCTGCTAATTTATCTCCTAGCTCAGCTAGCTCCTAAATTCTTTGATAATCTATATTTCAAATAGAGCACAATATTTCTTTTTTTTATTCCTCCGAAATCTCTTTAGGTGATATAAATGTTAACAGCTGTCAATGGTTTTCCTGTAGTTCTCAAGATAGCAAGTGAACTTACTAATAATTTCTCTATTCAGAATGACCTTGGGTAGATGATGCAAATCCTTACCCTTTTATCTTATCTAATTGGAGATAAACACAACATTCTTGACTTTTTCTTAAAACTGCTAAACCCTTGCCATCTTTGGGTTCCTCCGATCACCTTTGTATATCTGTGCCTCGTTATATATCTTCAACCCTTCCTCAAGAAAGGTCCGCACCTACCGAGAGGAAACCTTTTTTGGCATTTCGGTGCGACAAATTTGTCGTACGTGTGGTCATACTTTTTAGAATAATAATTATTTCTTTAGAGGTAGTGTTCCCTCAGAATGTGCAGAACATATAACTGAGGTGAATCTTTCTGGCATGGAGACGTTCATTCCATATTCTTTCAATTCAAATTAAGTCTAACAAATCTTGTATTAACTCTTGTTTGTTCTCGTGCCATTTACCACAGCAAAGCTGCCTTCAGGAATTACCGTCGACTGCAAACTCCAGAAGCTCATATATCATATTTCATCAGGAATCGTTCAAAACATATATATATATATATACATATATATATATAATATATATACTATATATATATATAATATATAATTATAATATATATATATATATATAGTATACTTTATATAATATATTATATATATTATATATATATATATATATATATATATATATATATAATATATGATGTTTGAACGAATTCCTGATTGAATAATGTATGAATGAGCTTTCATGGAGTGGTGCAGTCGACGTAATTTCCTGAAGGCAGCTTGCTGGTGGTAAATGGCACGAGAACAAACAAGAGTTACGTTACAAGATTGGTCAGACTTTAATTTTGAAAATTGAAGAATATGGAATGAAACAGTTCCATGCCAGAAAGACTTCACCTCAGTTATTGATGTTCTGGCACATCCGAAGGAATACTACCTCTTAAAGAAATGATTATCTAAAAAGTATTTTTATTTTTTTTTTGGTCAAAAGTACAGAACCCACCACGGCTCACAAAGCGGCCACACTGGGTTCGAAAAATCAACACCATGGGCGGGTCCTGGGCATACATATTTCAACGTCAAAGGAACAGATATAAACAATTAAACGATCTTTCAGAATGAACTGCAAACAAACAAACTAAACAGCGTACTTCCTTGCATTATAAAGTCCTAGTATTTACGATAACAAATCAATAATTTTGAGAAAGTTTCCAGATTTACAACAAGAAAATAGAGTTACTACTTAAGTGGGAAGATTCGGATAAGATATGGAATAATCTTTTGGAAGGTGTTATGGATCGTAAGTAGGAAATGGACGGCGGCGAATGGAGTCCAGCTGGGAACAATCCAATGAAGATAAGGCGAACAGATTGCGGGGTATGCCTTCGACAAAATTGCAAATGGGAGGGGGGTTCAGTAACATATAGTGCACTGTGACGTGATAGTTAGTGTGGCCCACATACGGCAGACGTGCAAGTATCACTCGTTGTAAACGTTTTCGTCAGGTGGGAGGAAGACACTCCCCGATGATCGGCTTTATATTTCTAAGTTTCGCTCCTTCTCTGATCATTCGTCCAGCCCTCTTGCCAATAAGATCGCGAAAACCTTGTCGGCGAGCAGGATAGTAATCGGTTGATGGGAGGTAGCCTATGTCGGAATGTTTCATCGGAGACGGTACCTGGAAACAGCTCCGAATGAGAGGTGGCCGATCTTTGGCCTCTCTGCAGCGTTTCATTGCCGTTTATCCCTACTGAGAAGGGTATATATATGATATATATTATATATAATATATTATATATATATATATATTATAATATCATATATATATATATTATATATAATATATATATTATATATTAATATATATATAATATAGTCTTGATATATTATATATATATTATATATATTAATATATATATTATATATATATATATATATATATATATATAATATACTATATATTATATAATATATATATATATATATATATAATATATAATATATATATATATATATATATATATCATATATACTAAAAACTCCTATTCGTAGACGTAGCACAATAGTCTCTTGGATCTTCCCCTCTCTTGTTTTGTTTTCTTCTCTCAGACTCTTGGTCTTCTTCCCTTCGCATTAAGTGATCTTTATTGCGTGGGGAAGGACTATCGAAAGCAATGGAGAGTCTGGCCCAAATTTTGATTTCTAACTTCCTTCTCTTTTGGATATCTTATTCTTGTCTCATGTGGCATTCTCTTTTTATTGTCCTTCCTTCCGGTCAGTTCTTGAGCAGCTATTTGTAAGTGGCCACCTTTTATCCTTTTAAATATTTAAATGTTGTCATCAGGCTCATATTTTATCACCATCTCTCCTACTTTTCATTTAATGACCATATCCATTAATGCAGACGAATTCCACCCAGTTGCTTACTTATTATTGGGGAGCTGTTCGCTCTTGTATGGAGCGATGGATTCACACATCCTGGGGCGGTTCTCACTCACTCGGCTCTCACTTGAAGAAGGGTGGAGTCTATTTTTTTTTCATTTGGTCTCTTCCAATTCTGTTTTCC
Source organism: Trachelipus rathkii (assembly GCA_015478945.1). Lineage (NCBI taxonomy): Eukaryota > Metazoa > Arthropoda > Malacostraca > Isopoda > Trachelipodidae > Trachelipus > Trachelipus rathkii. Next base: position 30,729 of record JABUQX010023323.1, on the reverse strand, counting down.
CCTATCTTTCTCCAATTTCTCGTTTCTGGCTGCGACGCTGTTGCTCATTCTCCTTACTGTATTCGACTGTACAATTGATTATTGTCTCTACTTACTCTCTTCAGTTCGTTATTCCTCTTCATTTTTAGCGAGACTTGTTGTGCCCGTTCTTTTTTCCGTTCTTATATTTATCACACCGATCACGGGCTGGTTTTACTTCAAGGAGACATGCTAAAACAATAAAGTGTTCGTTCATATCTAACGCAACTTGTGTAGATGAGCGACAGACCGCAGGCCTCAAATCCGAGAAGATTAAATTTAGCAATGAAACAAATAAGATGGAAGAGAATTCTAAAGAACATAGGTAGCTGGGGTAAAGGAAGCACTACATCGAACAAGCCCGGAACTGCTAATGTCTACACAAAACTCGCATGCAGACATTTCACCCTTTGTGCTACAAGGTAGTCGTAAAGGTGGTGGTACGAGAATGGTCAGTTCCCTCGAGCATTTGCCGCTTTGGAACCTATAGAAAAAAGGCAGGGCTCCATCATCGTGTCGCAAAGATAAAGGATCAAGTGAATTGGAAAGCACAGAACAGGTTTTAAAGTTTTTGGCCTTTGACTCGGCCCTGTCCCTAATCCAGGTGAAACCAGAGCACCCACGGATATGAGAGCATTACTCCATTTACGGGCGGATAAAGATAAAACTAAGTATTTTCTGGTATTTTCAATTGCTATTGATTAAAGTACTGACATTATTGATGTAGAACAACTTTGCGTATTCATTCGAGATTTTGAGAATATGTGCATCACGGAAGAATTTGTGGAGTTAGTTCCTATGAAAAAGCAAACAACAGAAGTTCTTATTTTTCATTTTTGTTACTTCTTTAGATATATTTAAATATAAAATGGAGTAATATGTTGAGTGCTACTACCGATGGCCACATTCAAATGATTGGGCGTAATTTAGGTGTAATTTCCAGATTAAAATCAAAATTTAGTCCGAGAATAAAGATCATCAGAAGTAGGGGATGGATATTGGACTACGGTCCATATTTGTACCACCCTGACCTTGACCGACCTTGACCTTTTTTTAGCCCAATTTTTTGCCTGCCCTTGACCTTTTTGGCCTTGACCTTTTTGGGGCTTGACCTTTTTGGGCAAGGCAAATTTTTTGGTAACCCTAATATTTTGGCAACCCTAATATTTTGGCAACCCTAATTTTTTGGAAACCCTAATTTTTTGGCAACCCTAATTTTTTGGCAACCCTAATTTTTGCAAACCCTTCGAAGAAGGGTTGCGCATAACGGTATGAGTGAGCAACGTTGTACATTTCCCACCTATTTTTCGACAACCCTTTTGGTCTTCCATGGGTCAATTTGGCCACCCTAATTTTTGGCCACCATTTAAGGGGCTTAGCCCTATGTTTTTTGATTACTCTCTCGTAACATCCTAACACGCGTAGCGCACCACACACACCACACAGCACAACACACACACAACACACACAACAACACCTAGCCTACACATAGCCTTACACCCAGCTCCATATGCTAACCAGCCTCACAGATGCCTACACCAGCCTACACATAGATCCCTGAACACCCAGCCCTTCATAGCCTACACACATACGACCCTCCACCTAGCCCTCGCCACAGCCTTTTTCACCTACACCTACACCTAGACTCCACCAACCTTCACCTAGCGTACACCTATACCTACCCTACACGTGCCCCTACTTTGATGGCTCAAATTTTATGGCTCAACTTTGATGACGTCATCTTTGTTAGGCAAATCTATATTGCATGATTTCAACTTGAATGCTCAGATTTATTGAATGGTCAAGCTTGATGAGTTTCCATCACCGTAAAGACAGTATCTAGGATGTTCTTTAGTAATTCTATGATGTATTCTATGAGCTGCCAGGTCGAGTGGACCAAGTGAGTGCCAATGAGTGCCAAGTGATTGCCATGAGTGCCAAGTGAGATGCCACATCAGTGCCAAGTGCAGTGCCACATAGTGCCCAACTGAGTGCCACTTTTTTCAGCCTTTCTAGCCTCCCTTAGCCGAAAGCCCTAATATGGGTTGTCTACCCCATTGTTATAGGTATGAAATCGATTGAGTGTATATTTACAAGTTTTGCTAGATGCTCTCCTACATGAAAGTAGTATTTTTCTACCACTTTATAGAATATATTATAATATATATTATTATATATATATATATAATTATATATATATATTATATATAATATATATATATATAGTATATATATATATATATATATTATATATACTGTATATACACCATAGACACATACACTATGACACTTATTACACACAATCACTATACACTTAAACACAGACACTTATACAGCACTTACACTTCTCCATAGACAGCTTACATTAAACCATTATACACTTTACAATTCACTACCGCACACAGATACACTTAGCACTCATACACTCACCACACTCGATTATTTTGATGCCTCAACTTGATGCCTCAATTTGGATGCCTCCAGCATGATGCCTCAGCATTAGATGCTATCAGCATTGGTGACCTCAACCTTTGATGGATTGGATGCCGCAGCATTGATACATTTTTCTAACCTTTTCTAGCGCTTATTCTACTACCACCAAAGAACATAGCTAAATATTGATGTCTTCCCTTAGGTTATAAGGTATGCGGGCGCCGCATGCGCCCTCCACGCGAAGGCTGACAACCCCGCACCGCAGGTGCGACACCACCGCGTCCCCGCCCGCCGCGTGGGCCCGCAGCCAGCCTTTCGCGTTTCCGCCCGCCGCGTGCGCCCCGCAGGCGCAATATTTCGCGTTCCCGCCCGCCGAGTGCGCCCGCAGGCCGCCAATATTCCCGCGCGAATCAAAAATATATATACTATAAGTCATTCATTTTTATTCATACTTAAAACATTTCAAAAATTCCTTTTCAAATATACTATGAGTCATTTCATTTTTTTTCATACTTAAACATTCTTTATTAAAAACATTTTCGCGAAACCTAAGACGGTTCCTCTTTCAGACATAATATCGATCACATATATTTACTCTCGATCGTTTGGTTCTTAATAACTTTTTAGCATTAATACTGTAAAAACCATCAACATTTTTAATATTGTATGTAAGAAGAAAAAATCCATAGTGTCTGATATATAATGTCAATTTTCACAAATGCTCGAAAATTATTCAAACATTTTATTTTATTACCTTTAAGCAGTAAATCATTACGTCAATATTTCTTTACATAACAACAAGGCATTAGTATGATCATGTTTCATGCTTAACTGCTTTAACTCATGTTTTTACTTGCTTTACCATAGTATTACTGCTTTAACTCATATATTTTTAAACATTACATACCTTAAAGCAGTAATCAGTAAAATCAATAGAGGTGTTTACCTAACACCAAAGGGGGATTGGTATGCTTTTGTTTTACTGCTTCTAACTGCTTTAACTTTCTGCTTTACTGCTTTAACTCACTTTGCTTTACTGCTTAACTCCTACATTACATACTCCGTTACAAAGACAAAGTCAAGGATCAGGCTAAACAGATATAATGAGACGGTGTTACCAAAACCTAAAGGATTATGGTGGCTTTGTCTTTACTGCTTTACTGCTTTAACTTTCTGCCTTTTTACTGCTTTAACTTTTTGCTTACGCTTTAACTCACATACATTACATACTTAAAGCAGTAAATCAGTAAATCAATAAGACATTTTCCTAACACCTAAGGGATTAGTATGCTTTTTGTTTTAACTGCTTTACTGCTTTAACTTTCTGGTTTATACTGCTTTAACTTTCTGCTTTACTGGCTTTAACTTTCTGCTTTACTGCTTTAACTTTCTGCTTTACTGCCTTAACTCTAATCATGTTTTACTGCTTTAAACCATAATATTTTATTAACATTGTGTTTTTTTATTTATTTTATTATTATTTTTATTTATTTTTAATTATTATTTATTATTTTTATATATTTATTTTATTTTTATTTATACTTAGTGTTTTTTACTTCATGCATTGTTTATTATTATTATTATTTTAAGGACATAAAATACACACACACACATTACACACACACACAACACTTACACTTATCACACATTCACTATGACCCTTATACACACATTCACTATGGCACTTACATTTCCATAGACACAAAATTTACACTTATTACACACGCGGGTCACACACGGCACACACATCACACAACACACACACACACACACACACTTACACATTTTACACTTACACACATTCACTATGACCTTATACACACATTCACTATGACACTTACATTTACCCATAGGCACACTTACATTTACACTACACTCACACACAGATTTTACTTACACACGCAGCAATTTTACTTACACTCACGCCACAGATTTATTACACTTCACACCCAGATTTACTTACACTCACAAGCAGATTTACACACACACAACACAGATTTACTTACACACACAGATTTACTTACACACGACACACACACGACACTCACTTATGATTATAACGTATAATTTATTAAAACTTTTTTATGTTTTAATTAAACACACGTACATTTATTTTACTCATTCAATATAACTAAAATTATTTCAAAGTTTCTTAAAATTTCTATATAATAATTCATTATCTTTGAACAAAGGAATTATTATTAATTGTTATATTTTTGTTTATAAATTTATAACTAAAATATCAAGTTTTAAAATAAACTTTTAAGCTAAAATTTTATGAAATTTTATTAAAACATATATTTTACGTACCTTAAAGCAAAATAAATCAGTAAATCAGTAAGGTGCAGCCCCTAGCACCCTCTACACAAACTATGCCACGTTTTGTTCTATTGACTCACTGCTTTTACATCATCTTTAGCATGTAATAAGTATAAAAGAACAAAATAGTTCGTTCTTGCTGACATAGCAGTATTTGCTATAAACTACAGGCAGAGTTACTTATTTAAAATAACAATTATTTACTACATATATTATTCGTTCAAGTTTAACTAAAATATTTTCAAAGTTTTTTAAATAATTCGGATCATTCTTTATTATTTATTATTATTATTATTTATTATTATATATTATTAATTATTATTTATTATTTATTATTATTATTATTTTTATTATTATTATCTTATGTCTAATTGATAATCCATCACGAGAAACACAACAACCCGCACCCCTTACAGATACGAAACTGACCTCTCTCTGTAAAATGTGTTGTAGGATAATCCTTTTTGAATCCCGGGGGCGATTTAGCCTAATTCCAGGTCAAATATATTTCAAACTCTTTCGTAAAATGTGGTGCAATAACTACGTTGTTCTAAATTTAGGCCTAAATTTAGGATAGGCTTTTGTATCACAGGCGGATTAAAGCTAATACCAGGTCAAAGGTAATTCAGTATAGACAAGGAATCGAGAATCAATGTTATTATTATTTAATAAAATATATTTCCAAAACTGAAAATAGCTGGATCGGTAAGGTCCTTTAAGCAGGTAAGAAGGAATGTTTTCCCCTTTTTTGTGAGTGGACGGAGTAATCCTTAATCTCTAATATACCTCGTATGTGATGGTCGAGAATGATATTTTATTCGCTTTTTGAGTTTTAAGGTATTGAAAACATGTGTTTTCATATTCCTGAGCCCAAGTTATCGTGTTATTTAACTCTTACATACATGTAAATATTTATTTAAGAAAGAGTAATAAGGATAAAAACTTTTTTCAACCTGAAATTTATAATCATATCTTAATAATTTATATATATACTATATATATATATATATATATATTATATATATATATATATATATATATATTTAATATATAATATATATATATATATATAAATATATATGTTATATTAGGCTTAAAATTAAATATATAACAGAGTGTTAAATATATTATTACAATGGTTTATATTAATATATAAAAGTCACTAAATATAATACAGAAATATAATCCCTCCAACATTCCACTTACATTTTACACATAATGTTTATGATGATTTTATATTAAATTCTCTAATCTTGCAGGCATTATGCCAATCTTTTTATATCATTATCATGATATAGTTTCGTATCTTTCAGTAATACCTTCAGTAACACTATATGTTAAAAGTGCCCGCTCAGATATCAGTTAGATATTACATTTCTGGATCACCTGTATAAATACTTTCTTGCCATTGTTTGATAAGTAGATAATGAATTTCTGTACGTCTATAAGAACTTAGAAGCGATGATGATGGGGTGGATCTCGATAAGGTGTTTTCTTAAATTGCGTAGCATTCTTGTATCATACCATGTAATGCAATTACGGTTACGTAATTAGATAACACATATGTCTTCTTCAGTTGGCATTAACATTCGCTTACGTACCTCTAACATTATATTTCAGCTGCGTCAGGCCTGAAATGTAGAATCCATATGAGGTTAAATACTGCTGTTTCATTATTTCTCTACCATAATCTAACTTCCAAACTGATTATGTTTTGGTGTTTATACAATGCTAGAGTAAGTTGCTTATCGTTGGTTCCTTCGCTCAGGCTAATACCAGTTGTGGCCGAGTTTAAATCTGAGCTTGGTTTAAAGTATTCTGTAAGCACTCTTCAGTGTGATTACATATACAAAGTAATTCATCTGGACTCATGAAAATACGCTTTGTATTATAACATGGTGAATGGGTAGCACACTTGAAAAATTCAAATCCACTGGGTTTTCTTTTATATAAGAATGAAACCCTACTTCCAGGGATCTTTTGATTTCCCACTCGGACAGATGTTCTTGTATTGAGGTATACCTGTTAAAGTGAATCATGATATACACTTGGTGAAAAAGAACTCTTTTATTACAAATCAGAGAACTTGTGCACAGCTTAACAGCCAAACGAGATGATTTTAAATGCGTGGGTCTAGTTAAAACATATCCGCTGCTCAAACTATTATTTTTCACCATAGAGTAGGGTCAGGATAGAAAAAACAGTTTTTTACATACCTTAAACCAAAAAGCGATTAAATAATTCTCGACCCAATCATCACGAGGTCAATATAGAGATAAGGCTCTCTCTCTCCATGAAAGGTAAACATTTCTTCTTACTGCAAGGATCTTAGCCGAATCAGGCATGTCAGTTTGAAAGATATTTTATAAAATAATAAAACATTGATTCTCGTTCTTTTCTATACTGGAATTACTTTTGACCTGGTATTAGGCTTAAATCCGCCTGTGATACAAAAGGCTATCCTAAATTTAGGCTAAAATTTAGGCCTAACGTAGTTATTGCACCACATTTACAGAAAAAGGTCAGTTTGAAATATTTTTTTGACCTGGAATTAGGCCTCAATCGCCCGGGGATACAAAAAGGATTATCCTAACTTTAGAGAGAGAGAGTTCAGTTTCGTATCTGTAAGGGGGTGCGGGTTTTTGTGTTTTCTCGTTGATGGATTGTCAATGTACATAGATAATAATTAATAATAATATATAATAATATAATAATATAAATAAAATAATAATAATAATAATAATAAAGAATAAGAAAAATATTTAAAAACTTTGAAATATTTTGAGTTGAAATTAATGAAAAATATAAATGAAGTGAATAATTGTTATTTTAAATAAGAACTTAAAAGATTTTAATCAAATACATGTTATGTTTAGCAGAGAAGAACTTATTTTGTTCTTTTTTATACTATTACATGGCTAAAGATAGATGTAAAGCAGTAAGTCAATAAACAAAAAACATAGCTTGTTGTAGAGGGGTGCTAGGGGGCTGCCTTACTGATTTACTGATTTGATGCTTTAAATTTGGTAAACTATTATGTTAACTAAGAATCATTAAAATTTTAGGTTAAAAGTTATTTTAAAACTTGATAGTTATTAAATTTATAAACAAAAATATGTAACAGTAATGAATAAATTCTTTGTTCAACAGATAATGATTGATTTATCTATAGAAGTTATAAGAAACTTTAGAATAATTTTAGTTATATGTTGACAATGGAGTAAATATAAAGTACGTGATTTAAATTAAAACATTAAAATGTTTTAATAAATTATACCGTTATATGGTGTAGGAGATGTGCGTGTCGTGTGTGGTGTGGTGTGTAAGTAATGTCGTGTGTAAGTAAATCTGTGTGTGTGAGTGTAAGTAAATTGTGTGAGTGTAGTAAATTCTTGTGTGTGAGTGTAGTACATCTCGTGTGAGTGTAAGTAAATTGCGTGTGTAAGTAAATCTGTGTGTGAGGTAAGTGTAAATGTAGTGTCTATGGAAATGTAAGTGTATAGTGATGTGTGCTGGTTAAGTGTCTATGAATGTGGTATAAGTGTAAATGTGTAGTGTGTAGTGTGTTGTGTGCGTGTTGTGACCGCCCGTGTTGTATACGTGAAATGTTGTATGTCTATGGGGAAAATGTAAGTGCCTAGTCGAATGTGTGTATAAGTGTTTCAATAGTGATGTGTGTACTAAGTGTAAGTGTGTGTGTGTGTGTGTGTGTGTGCTGTTGTGTCATGTGTAGTGGGTGTATGTGTAGTTCTAAATATAAAATTTAATATCAATAGGCATGAAGTAAATAACACTAAGCTAATAATAAAAATAAAAAATAAAATAATAAAAATAATAAAAATAATTAATAAAAATAAATAAAAATATAAGTAAATAAGATAAAAAACAATGTTAGAAATAATGAGTTAAAGCATGGCTAAAACATTATGAGTTAAGGCAGTAAAGCAGAAAAGTTAAAGCAGTAAAGCAGAAAGTTTAAGAGAAAGCAGAAAGTTAAAGCGTAAAGCAGAAAGTTAAAGCATTTAAAGCAGTAAATCAAAGGATACTAATCCCTTAGGTGTTAGGTAACACCTCTACTTGATATTACTGTTACGCTGTATTAAGTTATATGTTGTGAGATTAAAGCCAGTAAAGCAGAAGTTAAAGCAGTAAAAGCAGAAAGTTAAAGCAGTAAAGCAGTAACAAAAGCATTACTAAATCTTAGGGTTGGGAACCACCTCATATTGAATTTATGATTTTACTGCTTTAACGTTATGTAAAATGTATGTAGAGTAAGCAGATTAAAAGCAGTGAGTATAAAGCAGTAAAGCAGGAAGTTAAAAGCAGCAAAGCAGTAAAACAAAGCATACTAATCCTAGATTTAGGTAAACCTCTATTTGATTTACTGTATTTATGCTTTAGGTATGTAATGTTAATTAAAATCATGAGTTTAAAGCAGTAAAACATCTGAGTGGAAGAAAAAACATGAGTGGCAAGCAGAAAACAGTAACAAAAGCATTTTACTAATCCCTTTGTTGGTTAGGTAACACCTCTATTGATTTACTGATTTTACATGCTTAAGGTATGGTAAAGTTTGTTTTTATAATATTTCGTACATTGTAGTAAAATAATATCGAAGAGGCCTCTAGTGAAACAAAATTTGGTAATAAAAATACAATTCCTTTCTATATTTCATAACAACCCAGGCATTCGTAAATAGGATTAAGTAAAAATAATGTTAATAAATATATGTGTTAAATAATAGGTCTGTAATGAGTTACAGTTTTAGGTTCGCGAAAATGTTTTTAATAAAAATGTTTAAGTATGAAATAAAAATATGATATTAGTATATTTTAAGAGAAATTCTTTGAAATGTTAAGTATGAAATAACAATGAATGAATTATAGATATATATATTTTTCATCTCGCGCGGGAATATGTGCACTGGGGCGCACGCGGCGGAGGGAGAACAGCCGGAAATATTGCGCCTGCGGGCAAACGCGGCGGGCGGGACGCGGAAATATTGCGCCTGAGGGCGCACGCGGCGGGCGGGACGCGACGGGACGCGGCGGGACGCGGCGGGTGTCAGCTTCGCCGTGGACGGGCTGCTGCGGGGCCCTGGTGTTCCAATTATGACCTAAGGGAAGACATCAATATTAGCTATGTTCTTTGGTGTAGGTAGAAAAGGCTAGAAAAAGGTTAGAAAATGTATCAATGCTGCGCGGCATCAATTCATCAAAGTTGAGGCACCAATGCTTTGAAGGCGATCAATGCTGGAAGGGCATTAATGCTGACCGGCTCAAAGTGAGGCAATCAAAGTGTGAGGCAATCAAAATTCGAGTGTGTGAGTGTTAAGGTAAGTGTATCTTAGTCGGGTGTGAAGTAGTGTATATGGTTATGTAAGTGCTAATGGCAGAGTGTAAGTGCTTATAGATTCCTAGGGTTAAGTTGTCATAGTAATGTGTATATAAGTGTCATAGTGATGTGTGTATAAGTGTAGTGCGTCAAATATATATAATATACATATAATAATATATACTATATATATATATCTAATATATATATTATATATATAATTTATATTATTTCTATAAGTGGTAGAAAAATACTAATCATTATGGATAGCATCCTCGAAACTGTAACATATACACAAATCGACTTCTCTACTATATAAACATGGGGTAGGAACCATTATTTAGTGCTATTCGGGGCTAAGGGGAGGCTAGAAAAGCTTGAAAAAAGTGCACTCAGTTGGCACTATGTGGGCACTCAATTGGACAGTGTTGGCATCACTTGAACTCATTGGCAATCACTGGGCACTTCATTGCACTCACTTGGCACTCACCTTGCACTCATCTAGAATACTCATAGAATACTAATTAGAACATCCTAGATACTTCTTACGGGATTTGCGGAACATCAAGCATATGAACCATCAATATTGAGTCATCAAAGTTGAAGTTCACTCATATAGAGGCCAAAACAAAAGATGACGTCATCAAAGTTGAGCCAAATAAAAAGTTGAGCATCAAAAGTTGATAGGGAACGTGTTAGGCTAGGTATTTAGTGTACGCTAGAGTGAAGGTTGGGTGGAGTTAGTGTCGTAGGCTGTAGGTGAAGGCTGGGCGGAGGATAGGTGTAGGTGTAGGTGTTGGCTAGGTGAAGGCTGGGTGATAGAGCTATGTGTATGGCTGGGTTAGGCTAGTAGTGGGCTGGTGTAAGGCTATATGGAGGCTGGGTGTAGGCTGGCTGTAGGCTATGTGGGTGATAATGTGTGTGTCTCGTGTGTGTGTGTGTGTGTTTGTGTGTGAATATAATATGTGTGCCCCGCGTGTTAGTATAAATATTGATAAATCAAATAATAAATTTACAAATAAAATAGGGCTATAAGCCCCCTAAAGTACCGTTGTGAGCTAAAATAAAATAATTAAAGGTAGTTGTAGTGCCAAATATAACATTGAAATATATACCCTAATGGTAAAAGACTATAATAAGTAGTGTTGCTATGATCTAGAAAAAAAAAGTAAATTAGTATATATATAGTATATTAGGCGACAACGTACGTAAACCCTGAGTTTGATACTTTATAAAACCGTACCTAAAATATACTCACTAAGCATGGTATTTGATGAGAAGGAGCGATACACCATCCTCCACACTCACCAAGAAGTAAAACTCATACACGACAGGCGCATTTTCTGACGTAACACTTCTGTCACGGTGGTGAGGTGCAACTGGATAGGTGAGTGCTAAATGCTAAAAAATTCAATCGTTGCACGCCAAAAATATTTAAAGCCGATTAGAAAACATATAGTTCAGGAGCCAGTTACACTGGGGAGTTTGAATTCGCCCACCATGATTTGTAATTTAGTCGCGTTGCCTCCCTCAAAGATTTATGCCGAAGTATTGACGAACAAAATACAAAAATGTCGATCTCTTAACTACTAAACTACAAAATTATAATTTGGGTATTTGCACAAATTCACGTAGTGGGGATTTTGGTCCCAACCACATGTATTGAGCTGGTTTTTTTACTCTCATAATGGAGAGACATAAATACTCAATATGACTCCCTTTGAGCTCATTCTAAAATAAAGGATACACCCAATGTGCCCAAAAAAATGACTGTCTCTAAGGGCCGGTATAAACGGATAAAAGGAAGGACAGATGTTGCCCAAATTAATATGATTCGCTACCCATTAAAAAAAAAGACTGTGATATTGTTTGCATTGACGTGATTCAAAAGAGGTCAAGTGTGTTTGAGTAAATCTACCATATTGGACTCAGAAGACTACTCGTCTAATTGAAGCTGTCATACCCAAAGAATAGATCTTCTTGATGTATAATTTTTATCCACGGAAACTTAATTATTTGATTCTTAATATTCTAGGGTAAAAATTTGCAGCCGTAGACTTAACAGAGAGGTTCAATATTTAAAGTAATTCCTACACTTGAATTTATGACTATACTCGGTTATTTGAGAGATGCATACATCCAAAGATATTACTCCATTTGGTATTAATTTATGTATAAAATTATACTACCTAAGACATCAAAGTTAAACTATAATAACTGTATATTAAGAAGTAAAGAATTCTGACTCGTCTATATTGAGTATAACTTTGTACGTGAACATCACATCCCAAAAATTCCTCCACTCGTGAAGATGTCACCTGTTCTCAATAATCTTTTCGCGGGCGTGAACAAACGAGGTTAGAATTCGATATGTACACTACTCAGCAAAAGTTGTTCTATCACAAGATAAATGTATTCTGCTCTCAGTTATATATAAGTCAAGACTAGCAATTTGAAAAAATCCAGAAGTAAGCGATTACTTTAGATTATATATTCTTTTATGAAGCCTCCGTCCAAATTATGAGGCCTATGTCTTCTTCTATATCCAGTGGAGGTGCTCTGTTACACTGGTTGGGTGAACATGTGTCCGAGTGCGAAAGAGGCGAAAAACTTTAAAAACCTCATAGCTTACATAGTGGCTTTTCGCCAGTATCATTACTTGATTCCATATAATCTTTTTGTCGGAAACCGTATTCACTGTGTGCGCCCTGTGCCTTATATCTAGCTTAGCGTGTCTCTCAAGGCGAGCCAAGCGTCATGCTTCAGAGGACCCAGAAACCGATTCTAGTCCAGGCCTACCTTAACTATGACTAACTGTGGTAAGACTAGACCAAAGGGTCTGCATAACTCGTCCGTTATAGCAGAAGTCTTATGCTGTATAACATTTAGGACAGCGTCATCGCCTTTGCTTTCAGACTGTAGTGAGCATTCCTGATATACCACTAGCTATCTATGTTCTTTAGAATTCTCTTCCATCTTATTGTTTCATTTGACTAAAAATTTATATCGTTCTCGTACTCTTTGAGCAATCTCAGATCAGTGCTTTAGTTTAATGGATTCTGCTCAAAAGTTTATAAGGACCGTTAGTGTTGTAAGACATCTAATTAATGTATATGGATTTAGCCTCCTCTATCCCCTTGAAATAGAAACACCAGCATGCCCCCGTTGAATCCTGTTGGTGGTGTGAAATTAGAGGGAAAGGGCATACAAAAAAGACGTGTGGCAACGCAAAAGGTCGCCTCTTCTATAATAAAGTGAAGTAGTGATAGAGCTACCATCTTGAGGATAGAGACATAGCTAAGAGAATTTGATGCGCCAAGTCTACAAATGGTACAGATGAGATACATAATATGGACATATGATGATGACTCTCACAACACCAGATCTAGCAAGCGCAGCATAAAACTGTTGGTTTGGAAGGAGATCAGGAGAAATACGAGATATATAGGAAGAGACTTGATGAATAAAAACTAAGAAAATAGGTGTATAACACTTAACGTCTCACCATAGTGTGTAAGAGCTTCGGGAACGTGAGTGAAGTGAAAAAACGCACGAACCCAAAGATATGTATTGAGTCCTTACGCGTCAAGCACTGTTGTATTAGGGTTGTACTCGCAAAGAGGTTATATGCTTGACCATAGCTAAAGATATTGTCCCTGAATACCACGCCGATTCGTCGTCCTAGAAACTAGTGAGAAGGCGCACATAGTGAGTGTTTTTGAATGGCTTTCAGTGTGACTTGGCGTTAGTTTGTCGTTGTCTTTGGTACTGGGTCATTTAATAATGATAAAGATAGGAATTAGAATGGTGTATGTCTGGAAGTAAGTGAAAATATACTGAGAGTGGTCCCTATTTCAGTGACAAGGACTTCGTTAATGAACAGCACAATTATAATAGGTTTTTTAATATTAATTTGTTATGAGTTTTGGTGTTTTCCCTTATCCTGTTTCCAATCTCTCAAACATTATGTGTCATTTACTTATGCGTAACTCATGTGTGCTATGACGGTTGATAAAGAGAGAGGAATAATTAAATAATGGAATTAGCCTAACAGAGACAATAGAATAAAAATATATCAAAAGAATAAGTGAAGTTTGAAAATCAAAATTTGTACTATGACCAGAGATACTTACTAGTCCAGTTTGAGTCATTATCGAAGTAGTCTTGTCACCACTCACGGCTACAAAGATATTTCACTATTGCTAAGTGAGGAAGAATGACTCACTAAGAGTCTGAGAGAAAGGAAAGAAGCTATGCAGTGAAGGAATGATACTACTAAGAAGTATATTATATGATTATGCTATCTACTACTCGAAAAATAATTTAAAGAAGTTTTTAAGTATATTAAATATGAAAGTATACTATATATATACTATATATATAATAAATAATATATATATATATAATATATATATATATAATATATATATATATATATTATTATAATATTAAATATATTAATATAATAATATAATATATTATAATAATATATGATATTAATATTTAATTTATTATAATATACTATATATATATTATATAATATCATATTATATAATATAATAGTATATAATAATCATATATAAATATTTATATATATAATTATATATATATATATATTATACTTATATATATAAATAAATATATATATCCATCTATATATAATAATATGATATATATTATAATTAATATTATAATTTATATATATTATATATAATATATATTATAATATATATATATTAAATATATATAACATATATATATATCTATATATTATATTATATAATATATATATATTATTATAATATATATATTAATATATATATATAATTATTAATATATTTTATATTATATACTAATATATTATATATGATATTAATATATTAATATATATATTAATATACCTATCATATGTATAGTAGTAGGTTATAAAATATGGCAAATATGAATAATCGCTGAAGGAGAGGCCAAGAAATTGGCCAACTACTCTTACATTTTCTACTCAGAAGCGTATTCTCAAAAGATACTCACCTCACGTGAAAATTTCAGCCAAATATGAGTATACCTACCCATTCATACTACTCGATATATCAAATATTAATACCTAAATAATATCCTGCTATCATCTGAAACAAGTAGTTATTTGATCTTAATTGTCATAATGAGCTAGCTGTGATAACTCGATAAAATGAATCATTGGCAGGACTACACGCACAAAGTTTGCATTCTCAAAAAATTATTATCGGTTATTCATAGAATGTATAATTGTTGCACAAGACTTTCGTTCGAAAAATATCAGTTTAACCAACAAAACACTTGAGAGGTCTGGTACTTGCATACTGTACTAATTAGTATATTGTGACCAAGCACTAATCTACTACACTCAAGTCACTATTATGTAATTACACGTAGATAAACCCCCCCCCTATTTAGCTAAATAATTATTGTTATATACGTAGTATTGATACTACTCACCTAGTATACATAATCTGTTCGCCACTATCTTCATTGATTGTTTCAGCTTGCGACTCCATTCCGCCGCGTCATTTCCTACTATTACGAATCCATAACACCTTTATCTCACCAATAAAGTAGATTATATATCCATTATCTTATCCCGTGAATTCTACCCACTATTTAGTGATAATAGTATACATACTAATTTTCTTGTTCTACTAATAATAAAGTGATAAGATTTTACTTCAATGCTATTTAATTGTTATACGTATTATACTAGGAGCTTTATGAAGCTAAGGGATAATGTACTTTATAGATCTGATTTTTTTGTGTATTATATTTATTAATTGATATCTAATGAAATACTCTATATTTCTCTATATTTAAAATCTATACCTTTTGACGGTTTGAAATATGATGCTTCACAGGACCGTGACATTATATAGGTTATGATTGATTTTTTTCATAAATCACCTATATAACGATGTGGCCGCTTATGTGGTATACCTGATTAGGTATGGGTCCCTGATACACTGACTCAAAAAAAAAATACTTTTTGAATATAATCATTTCTTTAGATGAGTACTCTTCGTAAACAAAATATGATGTCAAGTAAAATTAATATAACTGAGGTGTGGAAGATTACTTATTCTTTAGGGCATGGAGACGTTAGATCTCAATATTTCTTTCAACTTTCAAATAAAGGTATCTAACAAAATTTGTATTAATTCTTGTGTTTGTTATACGTAGCTAATTTACCACAGCAAATGACTGCCTATTATCTAGTAATTAACTCGTGATCTAGTCAAAATCTACCATAGAATAGACTCATAATAATCATTATATATTAATTAAGTGAATCTAGTTCATAAAAAAAAATATACTAAATATATATATATATATATTAATATATATATATATTATTATATAATTATAATATATTAATATATTATATAATTATATATTAAATATATTATATATATAATATTATATATATAATAATATATATATATTTATATTATATATGATAATAATATATCATAAATACTATAAATATTATATATATATATAATATATATATAATTATATATAATATTATATAATGTTTTTATTCGAAACGATTCTTCTCTAATAGAAAATTATGATATATATATATGAGTATTCTGGTGAGTTATTGCATGATCAGACTATAGGGATATAAATTATCTCTAGAAGGCAGCTTATATGTGTATAGATTAAATGCACTAAATGAATGATAACTAAAACAATGATTTTAAATTAAACAAGATTTTGTTTGATATTACAGACTTAATTTATAGAATTGATAATAAAGAATATATTATCGACTCCAGGTCAGAGCTCGAATTGGTTAGCGCTAGCTATTTTCATAGGCAGAAACTCCCTATTGGCTAATATTTTTAGCAGCTGCAAATAAATACTAAAATAAATGTATATATGATATTTATAAAATGATAGAGTTAGAAGATTGGTTTTTAAAAATAAAATTTTTTACACATAAATTCTTTGTAGCTTGGATATAAATTAATATAATTAGCATCTTGTGAATTCTATCCTCATCACATATCTCACACCTTGGAAAACAGACGAAGAGTATATATGTGACGGAGGAGGTTTAGGTGCAGATTAGTATGAGAAAGAGAGATTTTGTGGCTTATTCCGAGATTGAGCACCCCGGATTAGTGCAGGGTGATAACCTTGGTTCACTCTAGGATACAATCAAACTGTCAATAAAATTAACACGTCAAATTCCTCTAAAGCACAGATCTCGGTGTGATATTGAATGGTGAAGGCACACCAACCTCGTTCTTCATAGTGATAAGACATATTAGAGGTATTTCAGATGGAGGTTTCCGAGGTGTTGGCCCATTTCATGGCGATTAAAGAGGCATAACGTTAAGATACGAGTTCTTGAGGGTGACGTCTTCTTCGTCGCCAGGAAGAAGAGTATCATCTGGTGGAATGGGAAAAAATAATAAGGATTTGGTGATGCAACGAAGCTCATGTATGACAGCAAGATATATGGTCATTAGTAAACACCACTCTCTCTACCTTATCATTCGTCTGTTTTCTATACTGATATCCTCACAGTAAAATGGCTTAAGTAATTAATGGGTTATAGTAATATTAAATGTGGAATTTGAAAAATCCTCCTATTAGTGTTAGGAAGGAATGAGCGTTGTCTACAATGTAAAAGAGGGAGTAAAGTGATTACACATGGGAATGATGGGAGGCTGATGATGAAATATATGAGTGTAGTAAAATATGTATTCAACTG
The DNA here is from genome assembly GCA_015478945.1 of Trachelipus rathkii. Taxonomy (NCBI): domain Eukaryota; kingdom Metazoa; phylum Arthropoda; class Malacostraca; order Isopoda; family Trachelipodidae; genus Trachelipus; species Trachelipus rathkii. The sequence goes on along the minus strand of JABUQX010023323.1, from coordinate 12,875 downwards.
TATATATCTGCCGAGAGCCAAGCCACGAAGCAGGTCGACAGATATTAGGGTAGGTATAACTGTATGTCGCGTAGTTTGTACGACACTGAGGAGGAGCTTTGAGATGGGAGGAGAGCGCGCAGTGTAAGGCATGGTGTACGGAGTGAGAAAATAGAAAAGGCCGATGAAGGAGATATCCTCTCCGCCTACGAGTGAGGAATACGATGTTGTAATGAGGGTTATAGGTAGACTTCAGGCGGCCGATAGCCGTTTGGCCGTACTAGGAGAGTAAGGAGCACACGGAGTTGTAAAGAGCGAGAAATGCGCGGGAGATTAGATTTGGAAGATTGAGGTGAGTGTTTTTGGGTGCGTCCTAGACCCAGGTCATTTTTCAGTCAGTGACAAATGGTACCTAACAGTTTCCCAAGATGAGAGATGAATTATGTGAAGGTTCAGTATGGTACAGATGGGCCACTTGTGGCGACGACCAGTCCGCATGAGGAGATTATATCGGACAGTGTGAGCAACTAGGATGGGTTTTGTATAGCCCCGAATTGACAGGCCAATAGCCCGACTGAGAAATAAGAAGATCATGTGAGTTAGTTGTGACGTTGAAGGTGACCTGGCAGAAGAGGTCAGAGAGTTAGTTAAAAACAGCGTTACTATAGTACTGCGGGCGGATATCACCAGCTGTTATGGTCTACAGCATATATGTTTCTTCGTTAGGTACATATAAAAGTGGGTAAGTCCGGACCGATAACCTGTGTGTAGTGTGGTGATAAGTACATAAAATCGCGCATTACAGAAGTTTCTATACCTATATCTCCTGAAAAGGTGAACGAGACGCTGAGTGAATAAAAGACTGAAGTAGATATTTTTGGTCTAACGACAAATAAGCTATCTTGGGTGGGTGGATGCAACCAGAAAGTTGAGTAGGTGGTGATTATTTAATTAAAGGATATAGTAGACCCATTACCATTTATTTGGCTAGCGAAAGACAGATGAAATTACGACCACCGGATTAATACAGGATGAAGAAGCACAAGAAGACTAGTGGGATGTGGTCTCTATAACGAGAAACATCATCCTGGAATAGGTGGCCCCTCGAACTTATTGAGGCACACTAGGTGTCATGCAGCAAATATTTCAACTATTTAAGAGGGAATGAGATACACGTAGGTGAAGGTGGCAGCAAAAGTGATCGGTAAAAAGTGGTAAGGCATAGCGAGTAAATTGTCAGCCATGGAGGTACCTTCTATATAACGGGCGATGTGTCCGTTAATGTGTAGTCTCCATGATGGGTTTTGTAATCATCGTAACCAGTTAATTGACCGGCGGACTTTCAAAGGCGGGGAAATGAGTATAACTTGCTGTCTAAACCATTGAAAAAATGTCCCGCTTCAGACAAAAGTACATAAGATGACGGATATTTTGCTTGGTTTTCTGGAGAGTAGACAAGCAAAGGAAGGGGCAAGTGAGAGAGATGAAGAGACTTGGTTGATAAACCGACCCGAGGCCACTAGAAAAGACTAAAACTATTATTTAATATCGAGAAAACAGTGATAAGTGTGCATTTTTAAGAGTATGAAAAGTTGTATGAAAAGATAAGAGTAAATTTGGGGTTTCAGAATTTCTAGAGATGTATGTTGGGTGCTTCATCATGCCAAAGGAGAGCCGGTGTCAATATCCCAAACCCAGAGAAAGTAACACGAAATCACAATGTGGGTCTGGGGGCGTATCAGGTATAGCTGGGACCAGAGAACTAGAATGCAGAAAGATAAAACGGAAGGTTTAAATAGTGTGCGAAACCAGTATATCGTAGAGCCAATACTTTAGAACAGGAAGGGCAACTATCCTATCGACGCAGCGTGAGGAGAGAACCGGATGGAAAGTATTAAAGGTCGGAAAAGGTTAAGTGACTGCCCTGCAGATTCTAAGAAGTAAGCCCCTTATTACCGGAGCCACATTGAAAAAAAGGGAAGAGAGTGCCGCTATTTGTATAGCTCAGCCAGAGATAAAAATATATGAAAAGTAGGGCCCGGTAGTACCAAAATAATTTGGGAATAACGTTAATAAAAATCAAGTGGGACGTAGAGAGCTTTTATAAGTTTATAATCTCCTATATATATCCAATATGCGAGATGTGAGCTAGGAAACAGTGGCCTAGTGAAATAGCGAGAGGGAGAAATCATGTCCTTGTAACCATTTAGGAATCATATATATCCGGAGGTGTGACGTAGTGTCAGCATAAAACGCGCGCCAGGTAATAAACGGAGAGAGTTAGATGGATTCATGTGAGACTATTGTGAAGATGAGGAGAGGGTTTTACCCGAAGGCCCAAAATCAGACCCTATCATATCAGCGAGATAGTCTAGGTGTCTAGAACGATGAGGAGTAGTGTTGGAAGGATGTGAAATGAGGGGATATATGACAGCGATGTTGGACCCAGGAACAGAAAGAGATTCTATTCTTTTCACAAATTGAGGCATTTTTATTTATGTGTAAGTTTATTTTAAACTAGACCAGCCCAAGTTGGTAGGAGGTAAGGAAATATGTAAAGCAAGAACTTGTGGCCTAGGGGTTTTGAAAGAAATGCTGAAAGTCTAGGAACAGAACATGGAGTATAGTGACTGAAGCGCAAAATAAGCAACCGCTCAAGTACCCGCAATTGTATTTCCACGGTGCTGATAGATCGAGTTAAGAATGCTGTCAATAAGAGGTCATACCAAAGTATGCTATAATTAAAAGTTGAGGGAAGAACAGATTAAAACAGATTTTAAATCACACCACGCATATATAGAGAAAAAGGCTGTATGGAGAAGTGAGGTCAATTCCGTATAATTAGTGAAGCGTTAACGTCGTTTCCCATAATCCAGATAAGAAAGCCTAGCAATCAAATCAGAGGAGCAGCCTAAATAATATTAAGTTCTTAATAAGAAAGTCCTTATTATTAAAAAATAATGAAATCAAAAATAAAGAGAAAAAGAGCCCTTGTTGAGAGATATTGTTGGATTAACCAAATAACATACCCAAATATCCCCGACAGACGACGAGAGGTAGGCGACTATCAAAAAGGTTTGGGGCGAAAGCATCAAGGAGCATACGACACACCGGTGTAAGTGGTTTAAAGGATGACGCCGCAGGAGAGGCCAGGTACCACATCACAGAAGCGTGTCAAGGATTCCCTGCATGGTCGCTTAACACTACGAGAAATTTCCAAGTGAGAGGTTCTTGTAATTACGGGGTCGAGTCTGCTGGTGAAATGCGACTTCAACTAAGTGGGTCAATAAATTAAAGGTGTTCACTGCACGTGACCGTGATTCCAGTAAGTAAAAATTGTGGAGGACAACCGGTGTTGGTTGTAATTGAGACAAGTACGAGGGAGAAAGGGGTGTTAGACCTAAGGTTGCACTATTTAAAATTCGGCATGACAGATTGAGACACCGCCAGCATGACGCGCGGTGTTGAAGATGAAGAGGATTATTGATAATGTTGTGTATCATTCCCGAGTGGAGGTCTGAAAGAGGAGTGAAAGTTGAGTTAGAGAAAGATTAGGAGTGGGTAATAATATATCGCCGTGGAGAGGTATTAGATGGAAATATAGATAAATAAAAACGGAGTAAATTTATAGGGTTAATCAATACCGAGGGCAAATGGAATACTACCGCAAATAGGGTATATCTCACTCTTTAGAAGATTTATTAAAAAAAGAACGATTAAAAATAAATAGTTATATTAAAAGAGACAAAAGTGACGCATTGCTTTTATCACACAAATCTGTATAATGGTAGAACATTGCAATAGGAGCGCTTTAAAGATAGGCAAAAAACAGAAATAACTTGTGGCGATTTTGAGTAAAAATTTAATAGAGGGTAATAATGTTGGAAGTAAAACATCTTTTAGGGCTATTCTAAGAGAGTAATCCTCCTAAACCGGAGGAGGATTTGTATGATAACAAAGTCATAAAACTTCATTTACAAGGCCACTAATGGCTTCATGGAGCGGAACGGGAGGAGAGTGACAAGTGGAAGAGTATCGCAATATTCTACATTTGACTTAAAGTTCCTTTCACGGAGAGAAAGTTTCACCGTATATTGCAAGTAGAGTGCAGAAAACATAAGGGCGTCGAGAGGCCTTGTACGAAATTGGTCAGAGCAGGACAGGAAATGAAACGATGGCGTGTAACTATATGCTCGTCACTGAAATAATGATAGCGGAAGTTCCCCGTGAGATAATGTTCGTTACAAGTTTGAGAGATTTACAGTGGTAAAGAGCGTGACTATGGTGAAATAATTTTACCGCAGATGACTGGGTTATGGCGGCGACCGCAGGCCTGATCTTTGTTTTGCTGTGAGTGATAGGAGCAAGGTATTTTAAGGGTGGCTAAGTGGAAGAAATGAGAAAGTTGATTGGAACTGCAAGGAGAGGTGCCAAAATTTTTTGTAAAGAAAGTATGTTATTTTACGGGAAAAAATGGGAAATATGGCCTGGCCAGCAATTAGTGATGAAGTGAAGTACGTTATATATGTTGGACGGTGGAAGGTAGCGTATATATTCATAGTAGGGGCCGGTGCCGCTACATTATTGGGGAGAAATGAACACATAAATGGCCGTATTAATAAGGGTGCCATGAGCTGCTCCTCTATGAGATTCTGAGGTGCCATTTAACAGGGGTTCCGGACACCCTCATTACCGACAATGGGGGAGGTTTCAAGGCGCACCTATTTGAAGAGGTCTGCAAAATGATAGGCACTCAGCATTACTCCACAACGAGCTATAATGCTCAAGGTAATGGAAAAATTGAAGTCCAACATAGAACTCTGCTAACTAGCCTACGTTGCATGCTGGCAGAAAATGAGTTTCGGCATCAAGACTGGATATCAGTGCTCCCGTTTGTGTTATTTGCAATGAGACAGGCACCTTTAACTGAGGGCGGTGTCACTCCTTCGCAAGTGCTATTCGGGCAGAGCGTGAATATCCCGGGGAGGTTGATAGACACAGAGAGGCCCGAAGGACCTATGAGTTATGATACCTATTTGAATATATTAGCTGGACTGCTTGCTATGCCTTTGGCGCATAAAACCACAATAAAGAATAGGGCAGTGTTTGTCCCAAAGAACTTGAAAGAGGCAAAGTTTGTCTTAGTAAGAAATATACAGAGTAATTTGGGAAGGTTGGAACCAAAGAACAAGGGGCCCTACAAAGTACTGCGATTTACAAATAGCACGGTTTATATCCTAAAGAACGGGCAACCGGTAGCGGAGAATTTAAAGAACATTAAAATATATTACCATTTTATGGAGCCAGAACAAGGAAGGGAGAGAACGGAAAGAGAAAGAGAATAGAGTAAGAAAACTTAAAAAAAAACCAATATACAACTATAACACTACTAATATTTTTCTTTTGGTAGGTAATAAGTGATTCAAAGGTATATTAAAAATTATTAAACGAGTGTAAAGACTGAGTACAAAAATTGAGTAAGATACATTATTATTTAGTAGATGTAATTTACCGTCTCCGAGTAAGATTTCTTACCTGTCTTGATTTCCCTTATCCTATGTTTGTTTTGTAATAGCTTTAAGCATGGGTAAAGGGTTCAAATCATGCGAGATTTTCCAATTAAATTAGGCATAAGGTACTTCTCTGCCTAAGGTTGGAAACTCACGACATTCACGTCCAAGGTCATCACTTTGGTCTGATATAGACCAATTATTTTATGTATATTATGAGTGTGTAAGCGAGGCTTGTGTGCCCAAACAGTACCTGTACACAGCTTGTATGGAGACGAGCTTACATATCTCTGAAATGTACATGGAAAAAATCATGGCATCTGAATGCCACGTAAAGCGATGTTATTAAACTTAAAAACTGTTAAAGAATCTAATCGAGCCAATAAGAGCTGGGGACATTTAAATTTTAACGGTCGATGAGAGCCTATTGGGGACACCTTTCAGGCACCGACCGAAAACGGGAATCTTGTAGGAAAGCTCAGGAGAGCAAGTTGCCCCATCGACTCTAGATGAGTTGCAATGGAACATAATAAAAACAAAAAATTGACTGACTGTCTTTATGAAAAAAAAGTTAAGCCTCACGAAGTTGAAAGCCTTTATAATAAGGGTTTTTAAACTTATAATACCGAAATCTTGATTGCGGACCTTCGATTTATAGCACCGTAAGCCTTAGGGGACTATGCAAAGCGCCAGCGCCAGGCAAATTTATCACTCTTTAGACCCTATAGGTCAAACAAAGACTATGAAGGAAATTTTTGAAAGTACGAAACGTAGTACTTTTTTTTTACAGTTGTTACCACCACTCACGGGCAGAGCCCTATTCAAGGAGGGGGTTGCACTTAGTTTGGCGTCTGAGTATGACCCAAACTCTATATAACGGGCAGGTGTATGAGCAACGACGCAGGCTTTAAAAGTAAGAGAGGTTAAATTCAGCAGGTAAAAAAAAACAACAAGAAATGGGGAGAGAATTCCACAGAACAGAGGTGGCAGGAAAGAAGGAGCACCACAGCGAACAAGCCTGGAAATTTACCAATATCAAACACAAATAAATCATGCGCCGACACAGCACCCTTTGAATCCGAGGGCGTCGTAACGGTGGTGGTACGCTGAGTGATAAAGTTGTCCCTCGAGCACCTGCCCGCTGCGAGTCACCTATAGAAAGAGATAAAAAGCACCATACCATCTCGGCCGCAGAGAGATAGAGGGTCAAGTGGAACTGGAAAGTTCAGAAGAGCAGTACAGTTATAAGCCTTTTTGGCCCCTTTGACTCGACCTATCAAAAAGCCGGGTGAAAACCAGAGCCCCACCCAAATATGAGAGCAGGACTCCATACAAGGGCGGATGAGGCCCCCTGTATAGCTGGAGCAAACTGAGCAGAGGAAAAAAAAAAGTCGATAGAAAGTCCGCAAATGTGCAAATTAGTGTAGGACCCGTCATTGTGTGTGTGTGCCACGCTCAACATCAAAAAACAAACGACAAAAACAAACGACAAAAAAACACAAAAAAAAACAATTTGAAGTCAGGATAAAATTGTTTGAACGCTAAAACCTAAATTTAAAAAAATAGAAATTATAAAAACGCATAGAAACCGTAATTTAACAGAAAATTTGAACAAATCTAGAGTTAAAAAAAACACACAAATCTCAAGACACTAAACTAAAAACATATTCACGAACCACAAATATATCTGCTTGAATAGGACTACATTTCAAACACAAACACACACCCACACACAACACCTACAATAAGAGCAAACAAAAATAACTTAAACAAATGATTAAAACAAAAGCTAAATTTAAAAGTACCCCAAAGTGATGAAAGCCTGATTGTATAGAATAGGAAGGCTGAAATTTGGAGAGTACATAGAAGAAGGAGAAAGGAGGCTGAACCTGATGAGTAGGAGTTTTCAACGGCCCCGGTGCTAGCTCCGGTGCGGTGCTGAGAGAGTAAACAATACAAAACATAAACAATAATTGTACGTAGATCTCGAATATGATGGTTTGGGTGTTTGAGGACCCCTGCGAGGTGGGTCTCGTCAGCAGACCCCGACCCGGCGCGAAACCAGCACGTGCGCTCGCGCGCGCCCGCAGGCGTGATCCAGCGCAAAACCGTAGCGAACGCTCAAACGTGTTCTGTTTTTAGTTTTGTGAGTGAACTTTTACATTTTAGCAAAAAATGTATGTTTTGCATACTCTAAAGCTGTAAATCAGTAAATCAAACCCCCCTCCCACCGTCCCTCCTGTCCATCCATGATCTATTGATCTATTGATCTATTGATCTATTGATTCAAGTCATATTTTGTATAAAACTTTTTATTTTATTTGTTTAAAATATATTTTTTACTAAAATTGTTATGTTTTACATACCCTAAAGCAGTAAATCAGTAAATCAAACCACCATCCCCAGCACCCTCCTGCCCATCCGTGATCTATTGATCTATTGATCTATTGATCTATTGATCTATTGATCTATTGATCTATTGATCTCTTGATCTATTGGTTCAAGTCATATTTTGTATAACATAACACAAAACCTTTATTCTTTTTATGTTTATAACGTAAAAATTTGCATTTTTACACATCCTAAAGCATTACACACCCTAAATCAGTAAATCAGTAAATCAGTAAATCAAACCACCCTCCCCAGCACCTTCTTGCCCATCCGTGATCTATTGATCTATTGATTTAAGTCATATTTTGTATAACATAACAAAACTTTTTTTCTTTTTGTGTTTATAAGGTGAAAAATTTGCATTTTTACACACCCTAAAGCAATAAATCAGTAAATCAGTAAATCAAACCACCCTCCCCAGCACCCTCCTGCCCATCCGTGGTCTATTGATCTATTGATTTATTGATTCAAGTCTCTTTTTATTTAGTATAAATAAGTTCTTTGGCTAAAAGCGAGAGAAGAAAACAAGTTTTTTATTTTAAAGCATTTATAACATAAGTGCAGCCATTTTCTTATTCATTAGTGATCGGGTATCAACTTGGGATGGACGTTGGTAAATTTATGTTTCGTGCTCCTGCTACATGTCTTGTGTCTGGTCCTACAGGATGCGGGAAAAACTTTCTGTTATTAAATATTTTAAAAGAGGTTGAAGAATTTTCCGAAGAACAGAGGTTGTTGTACAAAAAGGTGTGGTGCTACAGTTTTTGGGTTTACCAAGGGAAAAAAAAAAAGTTAATGATTAAAACGAAATATGTAATTTTCATGAGGGTTTATACGATATAAAATCTCTTCAATTTTTACCAGGTCATAAAATTATAATCCTTGACGAAAGAAGAAGGAAGAAGGAAGAAGGATCCTGTAACAGGCTGGAACAGGATCAAACATGAACTTCTGTGTATTAATTTTCTTTCCTAGAAGTGCTACAGTGAGAATCCTCAAAGTGTTGATGTTGAATGATAGCTCCTAGACCAGATGTGAGCCCCTCCCCTCCTTCTTTTGAGTCGGATAGATTAAAGATGATAAGTAGAAACACATCACATTCAGGTACAGGTAGATTAAGAAAAAAATCATACATCGTTTCAAAATGGATTAAATCCTAATTATTTATTGTACTTTTCCACAGCGTTGTATTGTTTGTAATTTTAAAAAAATAATTCATATAAACTGTTATCTCTCTGTATACACATTTGCTATGTTCTTTAGGTTGTTCTGTTTGGTAAATGTTAAAAATAGTTCATATAGGCATAAGGTTTTAATATTATTTTGAAATTAAAAATAAAATATTTCATATAGACATTCGGTTTTTATATCACTTTCAGTATAAATGAATATGTTTTTTATTTAATTGTTTAATTGGTCATGTGAGTCAGAAGCTAAGAGGCGTTCGTAAATTTGCTTTCGATGTAAACCAAGCCTTACAGTTAACGGGGAGCTTTTTAAGGTTCGCATTGCAAAAGTTTCCTCATAAATAATTAAGTACAAAAGAAATTGAAACAAAATATTATAAGAGGGTGAAGGGGCTTTTACTGTACATAAAAAAATTACATAAAAATTTCCAACAAGAAAAACCATAGCCTTCCACTTCTATAACAATGTTTGGCAATAGACTTGATGAATTGATAAAATATAAATCTTAAATGAAGGTATCAGTACATTATTTTTGTGATAGACTATATTCCCGTACACTTATGGTTAAAGGCTTTAAAAAGATAAAAAGTCAAACCTGTTGCTGCTGCTGTAAGAGAAATTTTAAAAATGAAGATGGCAGATATCTTCAAATGATTGTGGATAGATAAAAGTGCAAAAAATTTTTATGGCAAAGAGGTTCAAGAATAAGTCCAGGAGTATGAGATAGGGTTACTACAATACGTTCACGAAAAACAAGCGACATAGTTGAATAGAGTGCAAAATTCCTTTTTGGAAACAAACTATTGTTTAAGGTATTTCACGAAAGATGAATACATTTAAATTTTCGATATACTACAAGACCTGGCTTAATCCTATAACCGGTCTTATCATAAGAACACTTAAGAATACCCCTGAAGAGATGGTGAAGACAAAACCTTGCTGTACCTATCAACTCTAAATGTTAAAAATAAAAGATAACACAGGTGTTAAAGTAGGAAATTATGTGAGTGTCTGGGGGGGACGTTTTCAAATGAAAATTTCAGAAAGGGTACGAAGCTGGGTGGTCAAAAGAAGTTTTTAAAGTAGATACCTCAAAGAGAATTCCCGAAGACAGGTTAAAATTGATAACTATCTTGAGAATTTAAGAAGGTAAAATAAAGGTGGGTTCTGACATATAAACAAGAATACAGAATACGGTTTGAAATCCTAAGCAGTCACGAAAATAAATAGAAAATATAGGTTACAAAAAAAAAGAATAAACAGTATCTTGTTAAATGGGTGGGTTACCCTACCCGGTGAAGTTTAATAGTTATATAAAATGCTAGTGAAATTAAGAAGAAACAGATTGGAAAACAGTTTTTACTTTGTGAACAATGGAGAAGTGGAAGAATCATTTTTCTGTTTAACATTGGCAGTCATCGGCTTCTATGGACCTCTCCTGAAAATAAAAATAGCTTTACACAGAGTTATTGAACCCATAAAGCTCGAACAGAGAAAATGTACGAAGTTAAGGTTATGCGAAATGATATTTGGATGCACGTATCGAGAAAATGCCTGATCACATACAGCGTTCCGTTTGTAATATTTAGAAAATGTAGAAGAACGTAAAAACGTATTAAATTACAACCGATATGATGAATCCAGTCAACGTGGCAGACAAAAGATTATTTCTCTTTGAAAGATATTTAATAAATCGTGGTCTCTATAAATCTCTTACCGATGTGTTCACAGATTTAAACAAACAATATGGATCAAGCCGTCAATATGTAAAGATTTAACTAATTTCTACAGTTATAAAAGCAGGTCCAACGAAAGACCAAACGTGTTTAATTTACTTTAAAAGTCTCAAGCTCAAGTAAACCTTAGAAGAATAGAAGTTTATTTATTTCATACTTCAGATTAGTTCGTAAATGTCAATTTACTGCTATACCGTGGTGACACATATTGAGAACTTAACCGATATCAAAAAGCGCCCTCTAAGTGAATTAATACGTTATATTCCTACGATGGAAGAGTATTTAGATAGGCTTGTAGCAAGGAGCGATGCTGATGATTCATTACATTTTGTATGCGACCCTTCAAAGATGTTACATGACCCCGGCGTAGCGTATGTTTAAAGCAATATTGTAGAACCCCAATATGTTGGAACCACTAAGGCACCATTACTAACAGTGTTACATTTTCCTAAAGATAACAGTTATAAGTTTTCCTAGTGTGCAATATATACCTTTGAATAATGCCCAATTTAGAACCATAAGAGTGTAAATAAGAGATGTCGAAGGGAACCCTTATCCATTCACAACTGGCACAGCCGTGTGTAAAGTACATATACAAAAGAAGCTTCAGTAGTATAAAAAGTCTAACTCGTAAATAAGAGCCTGTGAAATTGAGAAACAATAATCATGACTACCGAAGATCATTTCTATTTAACGCTACCTTCCTCGGCCTCCATGGATGTCCATCCTGAAAATAAAATATCAGACTTTAATACAGAAATATTGAACCCTATAACTCTTGAACGAGAAATGTTTGAAGTAGGATTAAGTGAAATAATTCTTGATGCCGGTATAGAGAATGTAACCCTTACCAGAGGTGCATTTATAATTTATAGAAACATTGATTTTGTAAAAAACACTTTGAAGTTGCGTAACACAGACAGTTTACATATACAGAACCGTGATGGTATCGAATATTACATTGAAAGGTTTACTATAAAGCGAGGGTTATACAAGTCTCTCTTGGACATACTTAGACACTTTAATAACAGATTCATAGTAAGTCGAATATGTCAAGACCTGATATTTCGTACTAATAAACCAAATGAGGAGGTAATAGAACTGGTGTCTTTAAGATCTTGGTGTGGTGTAAATTTACACGATTTAAACACATTCCAGTTTCATCCCTGTACATGGTGGCGTAAGTGTGTTCGTCTTACAGATCAGAAGATTACGTATCAGAAGAGAAGGTGAATCATAACCACGATGCTAGCAATTTTATACGCCTTCTATTTCATTACCTGTCTACTATTTACGATTATATGTAGCATTCTCAAAAGCAACTTGCTAAAAATTCATTACACTTTCGTTATGTGATTCCTGTTGGTTGTAAAGATCCTGGTAACGCGCCTATGTTTATATAACAGATATTATACCAACCAATCAGTAATGTAAGGGAATACTAAAGCCTCCTTGTTAAGAGTAGTTTATTTTCCGAAAGAGGAAGAAGTTATATATATATAACATTTCCTAATTTTTCAACTACTTCCGTTGAGTAAAGGAACCCAACTAGCTTTGAATCGTATTTAAATACAGAGACGTTGAAGGTAATTCTGTACCCCATTCACAGTTGGGAACATGCAGTGTGTAAGGACAAACAAAAAGAAGGAAGCTTCCGTTAAATAATGGATGGAAAGAAAAAAGTCTTTCAGGGTCAGAACTGCAGAGGGGGTAATGGTTTAAAGTTTGGGGGAAAAATTTTTTGCTTCGTTGTTCGAACGTGCTAAACCTTTGTTTAAAAAAATAAGAGGTAAATACATCGCTAAAAAAAAAAGCGGCTAGGACGGGTATAAGACCACTACCAGGATATTATGGTGGTACCGATCCTCGTACGGACTGTAAATAAAAAAACGTCGACTAGCCGAAGCTTCAGAAAGAAATGTTGGATGAGTTCTCTTAAAAAAATACGGCGGCAAGATGACCTGGTCAAGGTGTAGGTCGCCGAAAAAAACCTATAAAGAGGAATATGAAAGGACCAACTTAAAGAAAAAAAGTGTATTGATGTGTTCGTTCTCTAATAACAGGGTTAAGT
>JABUQX010023322.1:7500-15000 GCA_015478945.1 Trachelipus rathkii | reverse complement strand
ATATGTAGCCTATAATTTAGCATTTCCTGATTACATATCTAGGACGACCTTGGCCCATTATTCTAGACAAATGTTAGTTGCGTAATTAACTGATAAGAGAAGAGAATGAATAAGGAATTATCTTAAATAACAAAAACAGCTAATATTTATTAATATATTGTTAATATATCTCACGCATATTGTTTATTTGATTTAAACATCTGACTGAAAGGGGGTTAAAAATTCTAGGTGAAAAAAGGATTTTAAAAATCTAGGTTGAAAGGGGGTTAATAAAACCCTGAGTGAAAAGAGTTACACCTCTGATGAAAAGGGTTTAAATCTGTGGGTGAAAAGGGTTTAAACCTCTGGGAGAAAGGGGATCAAAATCTTTGATTGAAAAGGGTCGAAACCTTTCATTGAAAAGAGTTGAAAGGTTTTGGGCGAAAAAGGGTCAAAACTTTTTGGGTGAAAGGGGTTCAAAAACAAACTTTAGTGAAATGGCTTAAGACCCACATAAAGCCCGCGAGAGGGAGATAAAAAAAAGTAATTAGAACGAAATGAATTGTTGTTTACGTCACCCAGAGGTGAAAAGAGTTAATTAGGGAGTGTGTGTGCGTATATGTGTGTGTAGATGTGTGTGTATGTGTGTATGTGTGTATGTGTGTGTAGATGTGTGTGTGTGTGAGGGTGTGCGTGTATTTGTCTGGTGGCGCCGTTTTAAAATCACTAAATTTAAAGAAAATGTGATAAAAATTATGTTAACGATTTTGGTGCTTTAATAACAATTTTAAACGTCATTTGATATGAATTACTACTACTACTACTACTACTACTACTACTACTACTACTACTACTACTACTACTACTACTTCTGCTGCTACTGTCAATAATAATAATAATAATAATATTAATAATAATAATAATAATAATAATAATAATAATAATAATAATAATAATAATAATAATAATAATAATAATAATAATAATAATAATAATAATAATAAATAATAAATAATATTATAAATAATAATAATAATAATAAAAAATAATAAAAAAATAAAGCAATAATAAATATTATATATATATATATATATATATATATAATATATTATATATTATATAGTATATATATATATAATATATTAGTATATATATAATATATATATACTGACAAAATTTTAATTGCAAATATTACCTGACGAAAACTAGAAGAAAAAACTCATTTATTAACAGATGTTTAGTATATGATATTACTATTATTACTACTAGCATAGCGATGAATGTTTTTACTTTTATACTGTTACCTACTAGAACTGGAGATACTAGTACTATTACTACTACTACTCTAAAAGCTTGTACTACTACTACTACTACTACTACTACTACTACTACTACTACTACTATTACTAATATTTGTGGTTCTGCTGCAGTTTATCAGTATAACTGGTAACTCTATTGAATCTACCACTACTGTTGCTACTTTTATTGAGTCTACTACTCCATTTACTAATCCAACTATTACTGCTACTACTACGACTGCTTACATGACTAATACTAATAATATCATAAGCTTTGCACTGCTGTTGAGTGGATGAGTATGACTCATCAGAACACATGTGCAATTAAAGCTAATTGTAACGTCAAAGCTTTTACGTATTCATAACTTGTATGTACTTTCAACGCTTAACACGGATTTCAATACGGAAGTGTACACCAATTTCTATTGCTCTCTTTACTCATCCACACCTCACTCTCACTGCTCTCACTCTTTCTCTCTCTCTCTCTCTCTCTCTCTCTCTCTCTCTCTCTCCTCTCTCTCTCTCTGTTTCATTCTTCTCCTCTCTTACTCTCTTTCTACATTGAATACCAACAACGCTTAACAAGGATCTCAATGTGGAAATGTACATCAATCTCTCTTACTCTCTCTTTCACTCTTCCATCTCTCTTTCTCTTCTTTTTTTTCGTAGTCTCTCTCTCTCTCTCTCTCTCTCTCTCTCTCTCTCTCCTCTCTCTCTCTCTCTCTCTCTCTCTCTCTCTCTCTCTCTCTCTCTCTCTCTCTCTCTTCTCTCTTCCCATTCATTGTGTCATTATTCACCAGCTTTTTCCAATTTATTGTATTTGGCTAACATAAATATTTGCCATCCTACAAACATACATATACAGATACAATATTAATTTTAAATTAGAGTATATATACTATAATATATATAGATATATATATAATATATATATATTATATATATATATTATATATATATATATATATATAATATATATATATATATATATATATAAATATATCATATATATATATATATATATATATATATATAAGTAAGAAGGCAAAATTTATTCAGTATTCTTTAATGTTCTGGGCAAGTTAATCAGGAAATCTATACATATATGGCCATAACCAGTTCTTAAACACCCTTGACTTATGTTTCACCACACCACCTTCTCCCTAAAAATAAACAATTTTCCCACCTATCCGAAAAGTTGACCATAGTTTTGTAGCTCTTAATTATATTAATTTCTCTCTTTCGATCTATCGACTCTACAATGCCCTTAACGTATTTTCTGGCACTTTAATCAGGATAATTGGGAGGGGGGGCAGTGTGTGCGCTTCTTCGCTAACTAATCTTGAATTGATCCTGTTTTGACTCTGAGGCAGTAATTGAGGAGAGGATAAGCAGATTCATTCCATCTTCACCCAAATCTTTTTCTCCTTAAAATTCGCAGTTTGATGGCATTTGTTATCAGGCCCTTCAGGATGGAGACAGCGCTCATCAGGAATGGAAAAACTCTTGTTCTCCTACACTTTTGAAAATTTTATTCAGCTCAAAACTGTTGCAGGGATATTATTAGACGGGCTAAGCGTTCTTTTCCTAAATGAAGTGCTCTGACCCCTTGATTCTCTTACTGATAAAAATTGCTGACCTCTTGCCAAAAACATCTCTAATAATTTCCACAAATCTTCCGTGTTTTGAGTGAGCTTGCTTCTATTTGGCGTCTGTCCTCGTTCAACTCTACTATCTGTTCTACAATATTAATGCCTTAATACTAATGATTTTCCTTAGTGTTGGAAGCTGTACAGCTGATTCTGAAGAATGGTAGCTCTCCTGAAACTTCTAACTATAGTCCTATAGGTTTTACTTGTATTTTGTCAAATGTCTTTGCAAACCTCCTCAACACTCATTTTCTGAATTCTGGTATCTCTCTCATTTCATTCAGATATCCAGTATGACTTCCGATGCTCGAGGTCAACTGGTTACATATTTTCCTATCTCAGTGATTTATGGTCTTCTACCCTTAGGGACTATGGGGAGTGTTGTGTGGTGGCTCCAGACATATCGTAAGCTTTTGATGGGTTTGGCATGGGTCATTACTTTCAACGCCCCATTACTCTGAGTTTCCTTCTTCTCTTTTCTTACTCATGTATAGTTTTCCCTCTGATCAATACATGCAATATTCTACACTTGTCGTTGGAATAACCTCTTCCCCATTTCCTGTTAATTGTGGGGTTCTTTAAGGTTCTGTTCTTCTTAAACTTTATTCATACTTTTCATCAAAGATCTACTTAGCCGCACTTCTTACTCTGTTCATTTTTATGTCCCAATATTCCACTCATTTCAAATCTGTCCAACAACTTCAACTATCCGATTCTATTTTTGCCGATCTGGATGAGATTTCCCAGTTTGATCGCCTCAACTATATGAAATTCAATTTTTTAAAAACTCAACTTCTTCACACCTCCCACTCTAAAACACCTCCCAACTTCCTATCCCCTTTGATGGCTTTATCGTCTCACTTGTGAACAACATCATTCTTGGTCCAAACATAAACAATACAACGTCTTGGAAACCTCATCACAACAGTTGTTGGGGTAGATTCTAAAAAGCTGGGGGTTCTATTTTTATTCCAATCAGTTGCTCCAGTTATATCAGGGTCTTATTCATCCTTGTATGAAGTTCTGTTTTCACATCTGGGCGGACTACGGTTCCACTCTCCTATTTTATAAGGTTGAGTCTTAGGCTAAAAGACTAATACATTGTCCCCTACTTTCTAACTCCCTTGACCCCCCCCTATCTCTGAGCTGTGATGTTGTGGCACTCTATCTTTTCTATAGGTACTACGACGACAGGTGTTCGAGAGAGAGTTAACTTTTCGCAAAATATATTTACTGCATCGCCCTTGTACCACAAGAGATGCCTTTGCTCGCACATGATTGTATGAATATTTGAAACTCCAGTTGTGGTGCCTCCTTCTTTTTCAGCCATTTTTGTTATCTGGAACTCCCTGTCATCATCTGCTTTTCCTGTTGTGTCTAATCTTCATCTCCTTAAGGATTGCATGAGAGATTTTTTCTAGACCTGGGTTTGGTTTGGTCTTCTTTCTTATATTATTATTTTTCTCTCTTTATGAAAAGAGTTCTGCCCGTAAATTTTGGAGGTAACCTCTGAATATATATATATATATATATATAATATATATATTATATATATATATAAATATATATATATATATATATAATAATATATATATAATATGTATATATACTATATATATATATATATATATATATATATATATATAAATATATATATATATATATATATATATATATATATATATATATATATATATATATATATTATATATATAGAAAGAGAGAGGAGAGAGAGAGAGAGAGAGAGAGAGAGAGAGTGAGAGAGAGAGAGAGAGAGAGAGAGAGAGAGAGAGAGAGAGAGAGATGAGAGAGAGAGAGAGAGAGAGAGAAGAAGAGAGAGAAGAGAGAGAGAGAGAGAGAGAGAGAGGGAGCGTATAAGAAAACGTTTTTGACCGTTTTTTTTGGTTAAAAAAAAAACTGATTGTATTATTTTACATAATAATAATATATAATTTTAACTATTTTACATTGCCATTTATTATTTAGGGAGAATTTCTATACAAATAAACCTTGAAACAATTTTGTTAGAATTAAACTGTTTCAAAAATATCAAAAAGAATTATCCAAAATCTAAAGATTTAGCGTAAAAATGATATTATCGTTTGAAAGCAAATTACGTTTCTGAAATTTTTCACAACTCCGCAATAAAAAAAATACGATCATGTCTTATGTATAAACATTTAAAACCAGTTATTTGTGTGGTACAATTATAGGAAAAAAACTATTCTCAACACTATTAGCAGTGGAATTAGATCTAGATAATAGAAACAATATAAATTTGTTAAAAATAATTAAAAATTATATATAAAAAAAAAAACAGAAAACAAAACAAAGAAACAAGAAAATCATTAGTTTTTTTTGCTCGTGTAAAAAAAACAAAAACTTATTTTAAAAAAATTTGTATTTTTTGTCACTTACAACTCTCTCTCTCTCTCTCTCTCTCTCTCTCTCTCTCTCTCTCTCTCTCTCTCTCTCTCTCTCTCTCTCTCTCTCGCTCTCTCGTTTGGATATATATTATATACTATATAATATATATTATTATATATATAATATAATATATATATTATCTATATATTATAATATATATATAATATAATATTATATATATATATACATATAAAACTTATACTAGGGTTATATATATATATATATATATATATATATATATATATATATATATATATATATATATATATATATATATATATGTATATATATTTATAATATATATATATATAATGGTATAGATATATATATATATATATATATTATATATATATAATATATATATATATATATTATATATTATTATAAATATATATAATAATATTTATATTAATATATATTACTAATATATATAATAATATTATATATTAATATATTATATGAATATTATGTTTGGAATCTAGTAGTATAGTTAGCAAAATCTTAGGAATTAAAAACCGTTCCTTTTATTATGAAAGTAATAATTATTAAGTATTCAATTAACTACTTAGCATAACTATATAAGGTTTGATTATGATCAAACCTTATATAGAGATTTATCAGGAGGGATTAGATTTATGTTTATAAATAACTATTTTAACTTCCAACTTTGTTGAGGAGAATAAATTCTTCATTTTAGAACATAATGAGGATGCAACAAGTACAATTGGTAAAAAACTGAAAGTATTTTCTCAAGCCTTGAGAAAATACTTCTCCAGCGATCAAACAGTTATTGTTTGAGTGTTGTGTGTAGTTATATATATAGTTGTCTATATTTATATATAGTTGTATATAGTTATGTATGTTGTATATAGTTTTTTCTTTTTAACTTCGATTTCAATTTAATCTTGTCTTTGGGTTTTGAATATATATCTATGCTTGATTTCATTGAGAGTTGATAGATGTAGTTTGAAGTTGCATTTATTATTTATGTTGTGTTTTCTATGCAACTTAAATTTCGTGTACTAAGGAGATGTGGTAGTGCTTCTAAAATATATTCTAAAAACAATTAACATCTTTACTGACAGTTTGAAGAAATGTTTCCGTTTGTTAAATTTACATTTTAAGAGGTATGTTTTAGATAGGAAAAATATTTCTGCTCCAGCAGAAATTTTGGAAAATTCTGGCCGGAACCGAAATTGAAATTAAATGGAAAATTCCGGCCGGAATTTGGTGACTATTGTTCAGTTCTTTCTCATTCATATATCTGGCAACATTCATTCAAATAGCGTTAAATATGCATTTTTTTTAATTTTATAATTTGATAAATATTGCTTTTAGCTTCTTTTTTCTAAAGGCAACTTATTTTTTTGGCTTCTGACAATCTATTTTTAATACTTATTAATGTTTTCCCATTCTTTATTTTTGAAAATGTTTTGTTTTATTAGTATGGAACATTTATATTCCGTGTAAATTATTTACATAAATTTTGAATAGTTTTGCAAATTTTTTAGCAACAATTTGACTCCTTTTTATTCAATCTGACAACGTAATTCGTTTCAACATATGTTCAATTATATTCACAAGTTCTTTAAGAACAAAATAAGTAATCAACATTTAAACTGCAATATTTTTATTAGCAGAGCACAATTTTTACCATGAAGTCTTTAAACTTTAAAGGTAAAATGGCATTCTCCTTCCTAAAATTGTATATATATTAGTTATATATTATATATAATAGGTTATATATTGCATATATTAGGTTATATATTGTATATGTTATGTTATATATTGACAAATTTGTCAGGGCTGTGCAGACTAATTCACTGTGATGAAATTCTTATCTCTACGCAACAACTTATATTTATATTTATTTATATTTATATTTTATATTTATATTTATATTATATTATATATTTGCTATATATTATATATTTATAATATTTATATTTATATTTTTTATATTTATATTTATACTTATATTTATTTGTTAGAATTATATGCAATTTGAAAGTTATTAATGGTTTGAAATTGCAGAATAGAAATACCATGATTTCTTTTTATTTTATTTGGCAAAGTAGTAACCACTATTCTTTCAACGCAATATGGTAGATCGACTGAGTTGCTAGGCATTGGGTCAGGGTTCGATC
>JABUQX010023322.1:2500-5000 GCA_015478945.1 Trachelipus rathkii | reverse complement strand
ATATATTTTTATTTTTAATACATTTTTTCGCAATAGATTTTCTTCATCAATTAACAATTTATTTACTCGTTTTCATCTATACATTCAATTCTTTTTAATTTTCTATTGTTATCTGTTTATTTTCCGTAGGTTTTCTTCTCATTCTATTTCATCCTTTTCACTACTCATTCGATTTATTTTTTAAATCCTCTTTTTCTTTTTAGACCAAATCCCCATTACCTTTTTTTTCCTGTCAAACCCTTTTTATATCGAAAGTTAGAGGATCGAAAGCGTTCAGATACCTACCATGTTCCAACCATAAACAATGCTAGCGTTACTATTATTATTATTATTATTATTATTATTATTATTATTATTATTATTATTATTATTATTATTATTATTATTATTATTATTATTATTATTATTATTATTATTATTATTATTATTATTATTATTATTATTATTATTATTACAATTAATTATTATTATTATTATGTATTATTTATTATTATTATTATATTTATATTATATTTTATTATTTATTATTATTATTATATTATTATTATTATTATTGTTATTATATTATTATTATTATTATTATTATTATATATTATTATTATATATTATTTATTATATTATTATTATTATTATTATTATTATTATATTATTATTATTATTATTATTATTATTATTATTATTATTATTATTATTATTATTATTATTAATTATTATTATTATTATTATTATTATATTATTAATTTTATTTTTATATTATTATTATTATTATTATTATTATTATTATTATTATTATTATTATTATTATTATTATTATTATTATTATTATTATTATTATTATTATTATTATTATTATTATTATTATTATATTATTATTTATTATATTATTATTATTATTAATTGTTGTTATTAATATTTTTATTTTTAATTATATTTCATCTTATTATCTACTATTCTTTTATTTTATTATTATTATTATTATTATTATTATTATTATTATTATTATTATATTATATTATTATTATTATATATTATTATTATTATTATTATTTATTATTATTATTATTATTGTCCAGCTACAATTATAGCATTTATTAACTAATTTTAGATCCATTAACACCAATGCTTCAATTTCATTTTATAACAGTTTTTTATTTTATTTATCGTTCGCACCTCTTGGGCTTTGCCCTATTCGAGGAGAGGAAGTTTCATCATAGTTTTCACCTGTGGGATCGAACCAGCATCTTCAAACAAGTAGGGCCCCCCAATCACACTACCATCATGCCACGATTTTCATTACTCTCTCAAAAAAGTTAAGAACCATCAATAATTTCATCAATTAAAAAAGTTAATAATAATGAAAACTGAAATAATGTTTTATTATATTATATTATTGATTTTTTTTTTTTTTTTTTTTTTACAGTGGTCACCACCACTCACGGGACAGAGCCCTATTCAAGGAGGGGGTGTTACACACCTCAGAAGTTAACAACTAAATTAAAATTACGCAGATGAGCCACAAGACCGGGCAGGCTTTAAAATGAGGTAGATTTAAATTCGCAGGAACACAGGAAGATGGAAGAGGAATTCCACAGAACAGATGTGGCAGGAAAGAAGGAAGCACCGCAGCGAACTAGCCTGGAGTTACCCACATCAACACAAAACTATGTGCAGACACAGCACCCCTAGTTCTACGAGGGCGACGTAAAGGTGGAAGGTACGCGAGTGATAAGCTCCCTCGAGCACCTGCCGCTGCGGTACCTATAGAAAAGAGATAAAGCACCAACATCGCTGCCGCCAAAGATAGAGGGTCAAGGGAACTGGGAAAGTACAGAACAGTTTATAAGCCTTTTGGCCTTAGACTCGAGACCCTATCTAAAAGACGGGTGAAACCAGAGCCTCCCCAGATATGAGAGCAGTACTCCATACAAGGGCCGGATGAGGCCCTGTATAAGCTGGAGCAACTGAGAAGAGGAAAAAAAGTTCTCGCAGTCTAAACAGAACTCCAGTTTCTTTGAGGCCGCCCTAGCACCGTTGTTGAGTGAGGTTTTCAAAACATTTTTTTGGTTATGTTAAGGCCAAGGATGTTTATATTGTCCAACAGGAGAGACGAGAGAACCGTCGTAAAGAGATACTAAAGTTGGAAGGTGTCTTAGAGAGGGAGATTTGTAGAAGTGAGTTTTTAAAGAATTGAATTCCACAAGGTTCAGACGTACCCCACCCCCGCAAATTCTATCCAGATCAGCGAGAATGGAATCAGAAAGATTAAGACGGAGGCAATTCTAGAAGTAAAAGCAGGAGCAGGAATTGGAAATGAGTTGAAGAATGGAAGGGTCGAATCATCGGCATATGAGTGAATAGAGTTAGATGTGCATGAGAAGATCATTAATGAAAAGTAGGAATAAGTAGGAGATTTAGAACAAGAACCCTGCAGGAACACCACTGATTGACAGAAAAGGAGAAGAAGTCGCCCCATCAAACAAACAGCCGATATTGAGCGATT
>JABUQX010023321.1:25000-29648 GCA_015478945.1 Trachelipus rathkii | reverse complement strand
TATATATATATATATATATATATATATATATATATATATATATATATATATATATATATATATATATTTTTATATATATTATATATAAAAATATATATACAAGATAAAATATATATAATATATTCTATATTAGTGCCTAATATATTACTGATAAGACTGACCAGAAAGATACAGCAAAAATTTCATCACTATCTGAAGAATATTGAAAGTTTCATCAGGACGACTATTTTATCAAGGAATCTGAAAATGAGCGAGCTCACAGGAAGATGAGACAGTGATATTGAAGATAAAGCATTCTCACACTCTACAGTATTGGAAAATGAGTCAGAGTGGTCTGAAGTTAATTCATCTTTTGTTCCAAAATTTACAATTCCTAACAAAATAAATGGGTTTGTACTTGCTGATATCAGTAGGTCATCAAGTGTTTTGGATATATTTTTGAATTATTCCCTAGAAGTTTGTTAATTTTCATTTCACAGTGTACAAATAAATGAGCGGTTAAAATTATATGGGGAAGAAAAAGACTTTTTAGTTTCTCCAACTAGCGTTGGAGAAATAATGATTATTTTGAGGATTTCAATTATAATGGGTTATGTCAGACTGCCAAAAATGGAATTGTATTGGTCTCTGAAGCAATCAGTAGGTAATATTGCTATCAAAAATGCAATGTCAATGGATATAGCAAGATTGCTTCTGTCAAAGTTATATTTCAACTGCTCTCAAAACCATGCATGGGTAATTTATAATGATATACATTATAAAAAAAAACTCCATTTTCAACATGACTAATTGATTTAGGAGAAGAGCTTATTGAGAAAGGGAAATCTGAGGCAGGCATTAGTAGAAAGAGAAGCTTTGGGAGACCCTCTGAAAATGTAAGTTTATGAAGCATGTTGGAAGCAATATTCCAATAGAAGGAGAAACGAGAGGGAGATGTGCTAGATGTGAGCAAAGAAAAATAGAAAAAAGGAACTAGACAATTTACCGAGAGAATGCCAGTTGCTTTATGTAAAAACTGTTATTCCATACAATACGGTATATATATATATATATATATATTTAATATATATATATATATATATATATATATAATATATATATATTATAATATAATATATACTATATATAATTATAGAATAAAGAATAGGTTTATTTTCAAAATGTCCTAGTATAAAGTTTATTAAAAATGTCCCAAAATTATATTGTCTATATACTAGTTATTATAGATTTTTTTGTGAAAGGATTAATTTTTTATTTGAATAAAATTGAGCGAACTTGTTTTAGAACCTTCTATGAAAGTAAGTGTAAAAATTTGCCAATAGTTCATTCACAAAATATTTTGATATGGAAGTAAATAGCACTAAAGGGACACTTTAGTCCCACATAATAGTGCTAGTGGGACACTTTAGTCCCACTTTATAGTGCTAGTGGGACATATATGTCCCATCAAAAATTTTAATGATAGGATGAAACCACGAATTTGGGGAAAACATATGTTTATGTACTCATCAAAAGATGCAGGAAAACCATTTGTTCAAGTTTCTAAACTAATCCTGCAAAAGTCGCGTCGAATGGGTTAACTTTAGGAGAAGAAATGAATCATAAAAATGCTAATCGTTGTTATGTATGTTTAAAAGAATATACACCAACAGATTTCAAAGTAAGAGACCAGAATCATTTAACATGAGAATATAGATGACCCGCACATAGAAGTTGTAATTTACAAATTAGAAATCCTAAATTTCTTCCAATAATAATGCATAACGTATGTAAATACGACGCTCATTTATTCGATAAAGGATTTGGACATACCGATGGTGAATTAAAATCAATTCCTCAAACGGATGAAACATACGTTTCAGCAAGTTTATAAAAGTTTACGAAATAATAAGATCGATAAACATGGAGTTGAGATTCATCGATAGTTTCAGATTCATGTCATCATCACTAGCTAAGCTAGCAAACAATTTATCGGATAAAAATTTATTAAAGAATTGACACAAACATTATCAAGATGAAGAGATTCAGCTACTAAAACGTAAGACAATTTATCCATTCGACTGGATGGATGATATAACAAAATTTAATCATGAAAAATTAACTAAAATTGAAAATTTTTTAATATTTTAAATAATGAAGATCGAACAAACGAGGATTACAAATAAGCGCAGACTATCTTGACAAAATTTAATTGTAAAACATTTAAATATTACCATATGTTATACTTAAAATCTGATACATTATTATTAGCGGATGTGTTTGAAAATTTTAGAAAAACTTGTTTAGAGACTTATAAATTAGATCCATTTCGTAATTTTACATCTCCAGGGTTATCTTCAGACGCATTATTAAAAGAAACGAAAGTAAAATTACATTTATTAAAAGATCCGGATATGTTGTTAATGATAGAAAAGGGAATTAGAAGAGGAATCAGTACTATAACATAGATATGCGAAGGCGAATATTTATTTTTAATATCAAATGATAAAAATAAACATTATAGTTATATCACATATTTTGATGAGAAAAATTTATATGGCTAGGCATGTCTCAGTATCAACCAACAAGAAATTTTAAATGGATGTAAACAATTAATATACATCATAGAAGTTGATTTAGAATATTCTAAAGAACTATAAGATTTATATAACAATTACCCTTTAGCAGCAGAAAAATTATTGTAGCAGACACTCTGTTAAAGTTTCAAATTAGTTCAAAAACTTATAAAAAGAAAAGCAAATCCATCAACACTAGAAATAAAGAGTGTTGAATTTAGGATTGAAATAATGAAAATACAAAAAATACAAGAATTAGTTAAGATCGATTGATGTAATCAATATATTGATCTTAAAACTACAAAGAATAGGAACGAAAAGAAAATTTGAAGAAAATTTCTACAAACAGAACTCAGGCCTTAGCATGGAGAAATATTTGTTATACTTGTCATGGAACCGCTATTAAACCAATTTTAAATCGTTTGTTTTCTTCCATCAGGTAAATTTAATAGCTTGTCATATGAAAAAAAATAAACTGAGATTTGATAAACCTATTTATGTAGGAATGTCTATTTTCGAGTAGAAGTAAAAATTTAATGATGATTTTCACTACGACCATATAAACGAATTAATATTATTGGCAAGAACATTGATTAACAACTGATACAGGTGACATATGCAAACTGGATACATTAAAATGTAAATAATAAATAATTAATATATTTATGCTCATTTTATATTAAAAATCTTTTTAAACACATTAGCATTGACATATAGAATAAGTGGTTGGCCCCAACAATAGATTACATTTAGTTGTAAGTTAGATTTAAGGAAAAAAATAAGAAATATAATAAAAAATAATTGCTTATGTAAGTTAGAGTGAAGTAAAAATAAAATATATAAAATACTGCATGTTAGTTGTAAGCTAGTGTAAGTTAGCTGTATGAAAATAAATAAATCGTGGTGGTTGAAAATGCCACCTTAAACAAAAATATACACCTCATACTAATTTTATAATCATGCAATTGAATTACACATGTTAAATGAGTATAATTACATATGAAAGAAATTAATTCAATTTCGCGCACCAATAAAAAAATTTTGTAGAATCTTTGCAAGAACAAACGAGGGTATAAAATAATTCGTCACAGTAGATGGTGACGATTAAAAAAATTGAATAAGTTTTTAAATTAATATTATATATTAAGTAGCGACACGTCACATGAAGTGTCTTAAAAAAAATATATATATCGTTAATTGACAAAGCCCATATGCAGCCGTTGAAAAAATTAAATATAGGGTTTTTTAAGTGGACCCTCCGTGTGGCAGGGTCAAACGAAAAAAAAATCTTTTTTTCTTTATGCGGTGCACATGAAACCGTCAATGAAGAGAAATTAAGCATGATGAATATTAATCAAAGAAGCCCTGAATCGCTTCTCTTGAAATTCTTTTCAAATAAATCTAAGTAAAAAATCATCCCCCTCTTTTCATGGCATAATTATATTTGATAGAACCCTGCAGAAATCAAACTTATTTTTGAACAATGCTTTAGAATGTTAATGTAGATATTAAAAAAAAAAATTTTTCATATCAACAAATAATGTATGGGGCCCGTTCAGTCCAAATACAAAAATTCGATAGATCTTGTACAAAATAAAAACGGATCTCACATAAGTTCGCTAAAAAATATATACTTTAAGTTATGATGAACTTAATTTCAGATTGGCGTGAGAAAGGGCCCCCTTGAAAAATTCCAAACAAATACAATCTATTTCTTTCTCTAATAATAATTAAATTGGAAAACCAACTTCTATCCATTGAAAAATGAGAATTAGCTCAGAAATAATCATAGAAACATCGATTATTTATTACATCTCCTAATTGTAGAGCTCTAATAATTGGAGAGTCTGGATGCGGTAAAATATATACTTATGGATAAAAGTGATTAGATTGTATTATTTATTTGCTTTTGGAAAGTCTTTACAGCAGCCAGAGTATAAATTAATGAAATCAGGATCTGATAAAGGATATTAAAAAAGCGTTTTTAAATTATTTTAGAAAGGATGGTGTGATATCGATTTATTTATTAGAAATCTAACTAAAAAAGCATAAAAAAATTCAAAAGATAAGGTTAGAATTTATGAAATTCTTCC